>JAQGBX010002397.1:0-20573 GCA_034698745.1 Megaphyllum sjaelandicum | reverse complement strand
ACAATAAAAACAAAAGGTCAAAATGTAGATGGCGTTAGTAGCGCCACTGTGGTAGCGCACTTATGGCCGCTTGGATTCAGCGTGGGATTTGATCCAGGGTTCAATCCAATCTCGTTGAGAATTTACGTTTTTTGGCTTATTAAAGTGAATTTTTTTTAAAAAATGGCGAACAGGACAATGCCCAGCGCTTTCGTGAAGAGCGTGCTTCAGAATGGCGTCGGTAGATACGTATGTCAGCTGCATAGGCTCACCATCAAATTTTGCAAAAGCAATGGGGCGAGTAAAGGCATGAGGTACAGTACATGTATGCTCCTATTCATTGTGGAGATTATTATTGATGATATTAGGAAAGAAAAAATAGTTTTTTTACTCACCTTAAAGCTTTTATACAGTTAGATGACGTACCTTGAAGGCCGGGGCCGGCTTTAATATCTAGAATTTGGGGTTGTTTCTCAAGTTGGAAGTTCAGTCCTCAAGTTCTTCTGAATTTCAAACGCAGTGACTGCATGTGTTTGAAGTGACAACATGACCATGAATTGAAACAATAATAACCTATGCTATCAGAAAATAAACTGCAGTTCTTATTTTACCACAGCATTGGTATTTTTTGGTCTAGCATATGTTGCTGCTGCATAAGACAAAGTCTGTTCGAAGGAAGCCAGATTATTCGTACTTTGGTATTTGACATTCCCCAAGTTGTCAGGCAGTTCTGTAGTGGAAGTACATTGGTACTTCTAACCCATTTACGTGCTTGCCTCTCGATCCTGATAACTGGCAGGGTCCGCTCCCCGGTCGAGGTCAGTGAGAATTTTTGGATGAGAGTTTAAACCGAGGTCCCGTGAAGATCCCGTTTCATCTCCACGCGTTCAAAATCCCTCGTGGGAAGAGGAAGTCTACATTCGTAGGCAAAATTCCCAGATAGATGATGCTGACACTTCCCCTGGCGTTGGGTGTTTAGCCCTTGTGCGCAGAAATATGCCAACGTTAAAAATCAACAAGCAAACTTAGTTAAACTGAAATCAGCTTTCCGCTGTCTTTAATTGAACAAAGATAATATAAATACCAGCATAAACCGAATATTTGATGGTTAGATTATACATTCTTTACACTTTCTACATTCTCGAGCCCTAAAGATTGCATCTCGTTTTTCTAGGGAATTCATCGAAACTAATCTGGTGGATTTTGCTCGGGATAATCCAGGGGTTATCATCTACTTGAAGCCGCGGCGCCATCGTTCTCCCGTCCTGGATGCTGAATATTGTAAATATAACATCTTGAAACATTTCAACTGTACTAGTTTATCTTATAAGTTTCTGTCTGTGGTTTTTGGCTTTGTGATGGTCTTAGCTTTCAAAAATCACTGCCAAAAGTTTACGCGTCCAGGTCCAAAAATTGGCAATTCGTTGTAGTTTTACGAGCTAATTTCCAGCATTTTTAACTTTTAGTGAATGGCGAGGTCGATTACCAAAACTGTCACCATTACACCCGGGAGGAAATTACCAAATATGTGGAATTCATAAAAAATAAATCCGGATTCCCGGTGGTCCGTCTGCGCAAATTTTGGCACACCGATACACCTAGCATACAAGGGATATGGTCACCTTATACCAACATGGACCCTAAGATGAACTTAAGAAGCTTTCCAGATTCAGACGCCTTCAGAGCTGAAGTGAAAGAACTTTCTGCCCAAGAAATCTTGAGAAATATGATGAGAAACGCCCAGAATGTCCCGAACGAAGAAGTCGCAACTCCAACTGATAATCAAAGAAAACTCGAATAGTGTTAATTACAAAATTTATATTCAGTTTTTAGACATGTATAGGTACAATTTCCATTTTGTTACTTATTACGATAAAACGCTTTAGTTAAATCGATGTTGTCCATTGTGGAGACCATGTCTCTGTATTGCTGGCTAAATATTGGCACCCAATGCCTTTGTTTTGTCTGTAAAACAGAAAAAAAATGTGTGCATTATCTTTAAGAAAGTTCCTTCTTTATGGCAAGATGTGTCTATTTTTCACCCATTTTTTCTCATTTTAATTTTAAAAAATTGCCACCTGGTAAAAAGTAAACCCTTGCTCTTATTAATTTAGGATAAATACATGGGAAAATTGAAAATGGGAAATTCCCAATTCCAAGTTATTTTATTTTGACTAGAATCTTCAAAACATTTCCATAGAGAACGAACAGTTCGGACGCCCTCTTAAGAAAAATGAATGTGATATATTTACCTTGACTTTTGCCTTGGATATTTTATGCACACTATTGCTCTCCAACGGGGGATTAAACTCTTCGTTATTGGGGCTAAACTCTTCGTACAACTCTTCCGGTGTCCTGAAATCGGAGTAAACGTCACGTTAGAAGCTTACGAGATACAGTGAAAGCCGCTTAATTCAATCATGTCGGTTCCAGTGATTTTGACCATAATAAGCAGCTGTCCAAAGATAGACGACCCCGTACGGTTGAATTTAAATTTTCTAAAATCCACGTTGAAATCCATGCGAGTTAAGCCGCTGATGTATTACATGCTTAGATGCACGCATGCGGGTTGTCCAAACGTGTCTAAACTTGTTTCGCCCCTTTGCGTTACGTAAACACGTGGACAATGTGATTGAATTAAGCGACTTTTTCATGAAATGCAGCATAGGGGAGAATGTATATACCTTCTAGATAATTCTTGGGATAACTGTCCATCTCCCATTATTGGTGCGCCGATAGCTAAGTGGGCTGCTAGTTTCCTCACAACGGGGTGATAATGAGACTATAGTAAAAAAACATTTGTTTCATTAAACCCTCCTAACGCTAGATGTTTTCGCACGCAATTTACTCACTCTCATTATAAAGAGTTCCCAGAGCGCAGTCGTAGCGGCGTTGCAGTATTCGGGTTCCTCCAACTCCGGCAGAAAAGTTCCACTGCCTTGAGAAGTATCAGTGTCCAACAAAATGTCCACGCGTTTGTGATTCTGTGAGCATAAAATGGTGTTTATAAAACCTTCGATGAGAGATTTAGACCGGCCCATTAATCCTTAACTACAGTACCTGCATGAATGAGCGGACTAGAGCCAGAACGGCAATCGCGCCGTTGTGCTGTTGCTGCAAAGCCAGCGTGGTGAGTCGTTTCGTAAAAGCTAGTACGCGATGATAGGAAACCTGGTGAAAATGCACGCTGTTAGTGCTGATAAAAGGGGGAAAAAATCAGATTTGTCAAATTATCGAAGTTATCATTGTCACCTTTTTACGCCTGCGATTAATCATCATGTCCAGACATTCGAGGGCAATGGGAACATCGTCATCGTGCGAAGAGCCTGGAATTAAATCAAAATTAAATCATTCTCCTGTATAATTTTGAAAATCTGTTAGAATATTGTTTTCTCAGCTAGCAGGTGAGAAAAATAATTATGTAAACGCAGGATTTCCGCAGATGTGGAAAAGTCAGGGAATTTGAAAATTTCTGGAAAGTCAAGGAAGAATGAATTATTTTGAAAAAGTCAGGGAAATTCAACATGTTAATGGTGTTACGATCCAAAATTAATGCTATGTGGTTAGCTCGGGGCCCATTTGCAAACTTATACAAATCTACAGTACAAATTTTGAAAAATTTTCAACAGTTGCCAAGGACAAATTTGCGAAATGATCCACGTTTTCCAAACACAAATTTGCAAAATTTTCAACAGATTCTAATAAAAAATTGGTAAAATTCCTAACCTTTTCCAAGGTATGAATTTTCACAATTCACAGCCTTTCCAAGTAAAAATTTGAACAAATTTTGACATTTTCCTAACACTAATACGTAAAATTTTCAAAAACATTTTATGCTAATTTTGGAGTTGATCGGGGAAATTTGTTTAAAATCTTGGAAAAGTCAAAGTTTGATTCGAGATTTCTGGGGGAAACCAGAAATATGGGCGAGACTAACCTGCGTGTAATGATAACAAATTCTTGTACATGTGCGTGTAAAACCTATACGGATCAATATTTAGCGCCTCGCCTTGTCCCGACAATATCACAAAAACGGTTTGGACGCAATGAAGACCCTGTCTGTAATCCAGAGTCTAATAACAGAAATTACAATTATAGATTTTGAGAAAGTACCGAGAGGCACAGACAACTTGCACAAATTTCACTTACTCCTGAATTGACGAGATTATGAAGCACCGCGATAAGATCTTCGAAAAATTCTACGTTGATTAAATGTGCGTACCTGCAGAACGAACGAAATGTTATGGCCAGTGTTAAAATAAAACAGCCAACTTAAGAAAAAGAATGAGCACAAATACGTAATTACTTTGCCAAGCCTTCCAAGACGGCCGTCAGCAAAGTGGAGCTAGGTGCTTTTTTCAAAATTCGGAAATAAGTCAAGAAAACCTGCTTGATGACCTCTGTTTGCTGTTAAAGAGATTAAAAACAATTTCTCAAAACATTCGCCCCACCTTTAAATTTCTAAAAGTGAAAATTTGAGAAATGATTGCTTACGAAGGAGATTTTCTTCTGCTTGCTTTCTTCAGCAGCTGTCTCCAGCATCTCCTTCTCTAATTTTTGCATTTGTTTACTTCTCTGTAAAAAATCGATGCTTTAAACATTAGCTTTTCATAAGTATTCGTACCAACGCGACAGTTTACACGCAGTCAAATTCACCTTAATTTCTCTTCTAGACATTTTCAATTGTCTTTCCTTGCGGGTCATCTTCTTATTCTTTTCTTCGCTGTTGAATTGCGCATCTTTAATTTTCAGAACCAAAAACGTGTCGAGCAACTGCAATAGGGGAAAATTTGGTTAGAATTTTATTATTTTTAAAAAAATTGCTCTATGGCATTTTTTTTTAAAGATTGCTTTATGCATAAACTTTAATATTTTGAAGAATAAAAATAGTTTATGCCTAAAACTATCTCTGAAAAATCTCCACAGAAAGTGGACAATTAGAACACTTTCTTAAAGTGATCAAGATATTATATGTAGAGTGATATATAGGTGATAAAGAGATCGTAGTAGGACAGGCTCCCCCAGAACTTTTCTAACCTTTCCAGGTTTTTTAAAACAAATTTCCCTGACCAACGACAAAAATGTTATTAACGATTTTGTAAAATATACAAAGGACAACTTTCCATAAGATTTTGTGAAAATTTTACGAACTTATATTTGGTAAATGTGGCAAGTTCTGCAAATTTGTACTTTAAAAAAGCTGAGAATTTTATGAATTTATTCACTGAAAGTGTTGAAAATTTTAAAAAGTTTGCAAATGGGCACTGAGTTAACCACATACAGTAGATCCATTAAATTTTGATCGTGACAACACGTCGATCGTGCGATTCTCCGTTAAGGTCAACCTTGATACGTTGAATTTCCATGACGTTTTCAAAACTTTCCCAGGTCTGGGGGAACCCTGTAGGAACATTCGTAAACTGACAAAAAACACCATTGTTGAAAGGGGAACGAGATGCAGAGCCATGGAACGGCTTAACACCCAGAAACCTTGCAAAATACCTTTCTGTAGGAGAGAGTGGCACGATAATGCCAGTTATTGCCTCGCAATTGTACTATTAAAGAAGGCTTAACCATCTCCATTTGGGCGAACTAACTGAATTTTTGGCTATCATTATGCTTCGAGCTTACCTTAGGCACCACATTATAAGATTTCTCTTTTATTAGCTTCGTAGTCTGTTTCACGGCCTAAAAAGCATCAATCATGACAAAATTAGATATCAATAAAAAAGCATATCTGTTCCTGCTTTTAAAATAAAAGCATACAAAGAGAGTTGCGCATATGCATAAGTAAACCGACAAAATATACCATTGTTGAAAGGGGAACGAGATGCAGAGCCATGGAACGGCAAAACACCCAGAAACCTCGCAAAATACCTTTCTGTAGGAGAGATTGGCATGATAATGCCGGTAATCGCCTTGCAATTGCACTATTAAAGAAGGCTTTACCATCCCCATTCAGATGCACAAAAGGATTCCTCAATGCAATGAATTATTTGTTGCAGAAAAAGTCGGATCTCAAAAAGCGTTACTTACTTCTAGCGACGCATCGCCTATCCTATCCTGTCTGTACAGCATCTTCAACGCGTTGCAGCACATGTTAGAAACCTATTAAAATGTCACCGATGAATACCCAACAAGATATCGAAAAGCATGTCGAAGCAATTATTGAACTTACATTTTCATTCTTTGACGTGGCAAACGGAACCAACGTAACGATGATGTTGTTTCGAAAATTAAAGTGCGGGTGAGAAACCAACAAATCGCACAGACATCGAACAGCTATCTCACCCAGTTTTTCGTCAGAATCATCGGCTAAAGAGTCGCTTCTCTTCTTCTTGGAAATTGCTGCGAAACAAATTTCGTCAAGAATCAAAAGAAACATTCTCTGCGATCAGAGCATTGCTTTTACTTTGGCTACGGAGTAAGAATCGTGTGAAATTACTTAAGAAAATGCTGCAAATTTCAATAAATTAATAGCTTCAGGGTCTGGGGGAACCCTGAGGAACATTCGTAAACTGACAAAAATATACCATTGTTGAAAGGGGAACGAGATGCAGAGCCATGGAACGACTAAACACCCAGATACCTTGCAAAATACCTTTCTTTAGGAGAGAATGGCAGATCGTGCCGGTTATTGCCTCACATTTGTACTATCAACAAAGGCTTAACCATCTCCATTTAGACGTACAGATTGAAATTTTGGATATTATAAGGTTTTGACCTTACATTGCTAGCCATTTTCCATCTTTAACGAGAGGAGTAAACTAATTTTATCCAAATATCATGCCTAAAACCACTTTCTTGACAAAAATATGCAAAATACGTTCAAACTACGATTACGAGTCACGAACCACGAGTTGCAGCTTCTAGTTTTTGCAGATAACCTTTGTAATGTTTAAGCAGGCCTTCTTCGTATTCCCTTAGATCTTTTACATCTTTCTTCAGCTGCGAATAACATTTCAAATAATGAATCATCGAATCACATGGATTGTATAATCGTGTCTTGGAAATAGAAATAAAAACATTCTTTTAAACGTACTTTTTGCTCTTTGACATCTTCACCAGTTGATCTTAGCTTGTATCCGGGAATGATATCTTTAAATACCTCCGCTAGTGATACCATTACCAGCTTTTGTTTATACACATAGCCAATGGGTTCGGTATCATCCAGCATCCCCTTCAAATCTCTTAAAGATTGCATCTGTAGAAATTAGCTCATTATTTATCAGTCAAATTTATGTTTTTAATATAATAATAAAAATGAATTTGGGTGAACCATTGTGTACGTTTGCGTGAGGATTTCCGACGATAGAGCTCGCCAACTGGGCGATTCTTAACTTATAGGTAGAAATTATTTTCTGCTTCCTTTCATCGAGATCGACACGAAAGTAAGCCCTTGCTATTTCCGGTTGCTTAGGTTGGCTTAAGCCCACTCCGTTTTCTTCGATTTCTTTGTCATTCCCATTTTCAACTTTTTCATTATCAATCTCGGCTTGATTTTCTATATCGAAACAACAAAAACACTTATCTTTAAATGATGTTATAACAATGTTAAAACCAATGCTTCATAATGTTTGGTTTTTATATATATATACACCAAGTGTTAAGACTGAATGATAAGGAAGGATTTAAGAACTCATCATATTAATTAAACAAGCTCAGTCATGTGGCAATAAAGCACTTTACTAGTAACCATGCAATAGAAAATAATTTAACGTAAGATACATTTGCTATTTGATTGTAGAATACTTTTAAAGAAAATTAATTAAAGCTTGTTGCAATTATGTTAAACTATTCTGGATTTTAATTGCTTGGCAGAAACTACAAAAAAAATCACCAGAATAGTTTTTTTAATGTCCCCAGGACATATGATTTCTCCAAATTATACCAATGCCTAATGAAATACTTCGTAGTAATTGTATCCTACCCTCAACTTCAACATACTGGGGAATGATTCCAGTTTTATTCTTGATGGGCAATACACTCCTCATCGATTTTGCTTCTTCGTAAGACTCGAAACGTCGTGGCAATTTCTCGAACTCATGGCCCTCTTCATCGTTCTCATTTTCGTCAGAAATCTTCTTCCGCTTTCTGTCACAATCATGAATTTTGAATTGAATCACTAACTTAAACTACTAAAAATTCTGGTTTTATGCTTTAATTGCTATGCTAAATCAGTATACCTTCCAGCATTTTTACACTTTTGTTCCGTTGCATTAAAGTTTCGCTTCAAAAAGCCATCCTTCATGGCATCGATGTTGTCATCGTCATTCTCTTCTAACATGTCGGTTACATCGGCATCATCCTCGCTCAAGTGACCATCATCGATTTCTGCGATGGACTTGCCGCTTTTTCGCAGGTAATCGGGCAATTTCCCAAAATGCGATCCCATGTTGAGCTTTCTATCATTTTTCTTTACTTGTCCTCTTTTTAATAACTTTGAATATTTCTTGTTGGAATGCTTGATGAGGCTTACTTTACCTGGGCGCTTGCCCATTCCCTTTTTCTGAAAATTTAGTAACAATAATACTACCAATAAATTAATGAACTCAACATGCCGTTTCATATAGGCTACTAGCATGGCATAATATAACAAGGTATACATGTATTTGGTGACAATTAACTTCCTTTTTTTTCCAAGCCGGTTTTAATTTATGACTTTAAACTTTTAATCAATCGAAAACCCTTTTCAATTATTTGTAGTCCACGGTAGAAATATTTTAATTAATTTTATTATTTTTAAAACGAACTGATCACTATAGCGGCCATTTTGCCTACTAGTATGGCACGTAAGCTAAAGCATGCTAATCAAATTTATAGTCCATACTAATAACTGAAATCCCTGTAAAACAACGCTCCAAACAAATAATGCGATCGCTATGAGTAAATCTAAGGAAGTTAACGTAAATAATCATTAATTATCAACTTTTTAAATCAAAATAACACGTGCGACTTACCGGTACCACCTTCATTTTTGTTCTGGGGAAGCCAAAAGTTTCGTTTTATACGCGCACGTATCAATAAAGCTATTAAATGATTAATAAGAATAATATAGCAATTGAATTTTAATGGTCCTAATAGTAAACACATATAATAAAAATTAAGCAAATTTTAAATTATAAATCTAATAAATATAAAAATAAATATATTGTTTAAATTTCTGATAATCGGCTTCTAGGCACTGTGGTCTGGGCGAGGCACCGTGGTCTGGGGTAAGGTTGAAATCGTCTGCTTAATTCCATGCTTCTGCTTCATTCCAGATTGTGTTTGAAGGATGTATCATTCAGGGTTACTCCGATGCGTTTTAATATCAAATAATAGTGCAATTAACGCTGTAAAACCATGTTTATGTGTATGTCAATCCCAGCTGCAGTTTGTTCGTGGATTTAGACGACCGCATGTTAGGAAGCCGTTTTACTTGGGCACTGCAAAAAGCAAGTTATTGAGGTTTCCTAACTGGGTTCCATATAAACGAGGAGAGAGAGAAGAAATGCAAAAACTGACCTGCGATTACAGACATGCGATGAAATCTATTTTGTAAGCACTGTTTCGATTCTGCCTAATGATATATCAGCGTGCTTTTTTTGCTTATACAAATTATATTTGAGTATGAGAGGTATACATGGCCAAAAAATCTTCAGAGCCTAAGCTACAAGGTGAGGCAAATGTCTGTAAAGACTTTTTGCGCCTGCTGCCTGCAACACTGCCGATTATGCTCACCTTGTAGCCTGCACTAGTGCAGATTTTTTGGCCCAATCGAATTCGCCATTATTTTCCTCACCCATAACTCGTACTCAAAGTTCAAGTTTTATAATAATATATAAAACATGGATCTTTACATAAATTATTTTTATATAGAGAAAAATTCATCAACATTTTAGCACAATTGGCGATAGTTTTTATTTAGTCGTAGTATGCTCACAAAGTATATTTTGCAAATGTAGGAGAATGTTGAAGTTGCTCTCAACATTTTTCTTTTTAACTCTAATGACTTAAACAAAAAAAATCTACTTTTAGGACATGCTATTCGATAACTATCGTTCCCACAATATCTTTTTATTCTTTTCTACGCCCAAATGTTGATATTCCACCTTCGGAATTCTCCCAATTTCAGGGCTCACTTTCAAGAAGAATACGCGAAGATATCTGAAACGAGCCACATAGCTGCAGCAAAGCAGAAAGCCGACGCGGAAGAGCACGTTCGCTTGATGGAAGAGAATCGCTTGGAAAACGAGCGAATTGCAAAAATTAGGTAATGAAAGCTCGTGGTTGAAGAAAGGGGCAAAACTGTTCATGATCTACTAATAACTCGCTTGACGTGACCTATTATACAGAGCGGTTAGAGTGGCTGCTGAGGTGCAGAAGAAGCAGGAGAAGCTGATGAACAGTTTGGTTCGCGCGGAGGAAGAAAGGAAGAAGGCATTAGAAAAAACGGAAGAGATAGTTCGTCGAGTCAAGGTGAGTCAAATAGTTTTAAGAGGGGAGGGTTCTCCCAGACCTGGAAAAGTCAGCCAGGAATGAATTTTGAAAAAGTCAGGGAAATGAAATGTATTAATGGTGTCACAATCCAAAATTAATCCTTCTATGTGGTTAGCTCAGGCCCCATTTGTAAACTTTTAAAAAAAATCTCCAATACAAATTTGCAAAACTTTCCACTATTTCATAGGACAAATTTGCTAAATTTTGATATTTCCAAATGCTAACTTTAAAACAGTTTCCGAGGAGAAATTTTCGTCAAATTTTGAGGACGAATTTGCAAAATTCTAAACTTTTTCAGAGTGCAAATTTCCAAGTAAAAATTTCAATATTTTCCCAATGCAAGTATGTAAAATTTTCAAAAAATTTTCATGATAATTCTGAAAAATATCGATGCAAAACACGATTTCCTAAATTATGGATAAACATTGGCATATGTCAATTTTGTCGTTGATCAGGGAAATTTGTTTAAAAACTTGGAAAAGTCATTGAAGTTGAATACGAAATTTCTGGAGGAACCTTGGAGGTTGATAAAGGGTGTTTTGAAATTTCCCATAGGTGTTTTCCCATTAATTCTAAAAAAATAAGTTACAATTTTTGTAATGGAATTTTCAATTTTAATTTGTTAATGATTGAAATAAATGGAAATTTGTTTTGTTTCGAACAATGGGAAAAGCATAAATTTGGCACTTATAAAAAAAAATCATATCTACAGTCACAAATTTGTAATGATGAGAGTATACCGTTATTACGAGCATTTTAGCAGTTTGACACACCGTCCTCTTTCCGTCCGCCCATTTAACTAAACAATAATTGGAAATTATTTCTTTAGGAAAAGGCCAGCACTTGCATAACTCCTGAAACATTAGACGATGCCATAGAAAAAGCATTGGTCAATGAAGTGGATTACAACTTTGCCATCGATCTAGAAGGAAACGTTTACAAAGGAAGAAACACAAACAAACTAGAAACACAGATGCGTGCAGAAGGCACAAATTGAAGACTCGCAAGAGAGTGGTTCATTCAGTGCATTTCCCAGGAATTTATTTCGTACAAAAATCTCGTACAACCATAAAAGTGTGATACAGCGTAGCTTTGTATTCTTTAGATTCTAACGCCAACGCAAAAACTTTGCGCCAATTTGAGTCTACTTTGTACTAATAAAAATCATCCCAATAAATTAAAAGTCAAGTTCATAATTTTGGCGCCAGAGTTGAAAGCACGATTAAAACGAATACTTAAACAAAATGCAAAAAAAAAAAATAGGAATTTCTACTATCTGCATTGGTCCCTACAAATAATAAGGCACAGTAACATTTCATTTTAATCATTTGTGGCCATAAGCGAACTAAACTGGTAAGCATCGAATATGCGGTTTTTCACAGTTTGTCAAAATTGTTTCCCACTGAGTAGTTATACATTAACATTGACATAAGCACAATCGGGATAAATATCAATTTTCTCTTAACATTGACGGATAAATCTAAACAATATCCCACAATTGACAATTAATTCTACCAGAATTGCAATGTCCATTAACGTTCAGAGTAGAATTTAACGAGAAATGAACTAGCGACGTTATGTAAGGCAAGCGGCAATTTTCGAGATAACGGTAGCGCTTAAAACGTCGCCGCCACTTATCTACATGTATAAGTTATAGAAATTTATGGAGGGCGGAAGTGGGTGGAGGAAAAAAGTAATGGAGGAAACGGACCTCTTGTATAAAAGTTGTAAATATAAAAAACAAAAAAAACAGTTTAAAAAAGTTTTGGTAATTTACGTACCCAAACAGAATCACGATTTCTTGGATTAGCGCCGATATGTTACGAAATATTGCATATTACCCTCTGTGTTTAAAAAAACAGGCACACAGACGCTTCACTGGACAATGTACTCCTTGTAACTCCACATCGCTTTAAGCTGCTTTTTCAAAGCTCTCACAAAATCGCTTGGCTGGACTAGGATGGATATATCTCTCCCCACAGCGTTTAATCGATCGTGAACCTGTTAAATCGAGCGGAAAACGTTCAGAAAAACACCAGATGGCTATTTTGAATCCGAGCGGCACGAGCACCTACCTCGCTGTCCTTGTAGAACAGATTAAGTGGTCTACCGTTTACCTCCGTCAATACCCAATTACAAAGACTATCTCCGTCGCACGTTTTTGCCTTTGCCATCAGACCGTGCCTCGATGCTAAACCACCGTCTAACACCTCCAGAATCTACGGAAGTTCAAATGACTCGTTAATATTAAAAGATTAGTTTTCCTCAGGAATTACACAGGGAAAATTTTCGGATTATAATTTGCACCTCTGCAGTGTTGCCATCCCTCCTAAGTCCGAGATCCTGGCCTTCGAAATCACGCTTAATGGCAAACGCTTGTCCGAACGGGATTCTGCCCACGATAATTTCGACCTGTTCGTTGCGACGAAATGGAAGAGAAAAAAAAATTAATTTCAACGTCCTTGGCAATTATGACTCGCTTTCCAAAGGATCCTCACCTTATGTGACATGTTGCTTTTTATGATGCTGTGAGCATCGTGAGCCGTGTAAATATTATGACCAGCAATACTAATGACTCTGTCTCCAATATGGAAACTGTGATACAGCAACGGGTGCTCCCTTTGCTTCCATCCCGTGATCCTAAAGCAGACGGAGGAGAAGCTCTTACTGCGCTTTCCAGCTACTTAAAACTAACGTCGGAGTTTAGAAAAGGGTGGAGCGTTCTCGCTTACCAGACATTTCCGAAGCATTCGACAAACGCTATCGTGTTGATGCAGTCTTTGCGCGGCAGCAGGAGCCTGATGCCAGCCTTGTGCTGAATCTCGTGACTCAACTGAACCACCTGCTTTTCCTTGAGGGTCAGAGGGCGGTGGTTTTCATCAGTGCCGGTAGTAGAATGGCTCCCTGCCAAATTTAACTTAAAGAAAAAATATTTTGTTCATGTAAGAAACATCGAGGAAAAACATGGATCCGCTTGTCCAACGCTATGCTAAACGAACTATTGAAATTTCATGACAACTGGCAACTTGATCTTAGAAAAGCGTTGCCCATCCCCCCTAAAAAAACTGAGCGACCATCGTGATTCTTCCTGGGCCACACCCAGAATGAGAAGTCCATGGCTAGCTTTTGTTTTAAACAAATCCATACTTTATCAATTCATTTTTTCCAAGGTAAAGTGCATCATGCAGCCAAAAATAATGAGAAAAATGGATCATCCATGCAAGTTCCGTGAGCATGGGAGACTCCGAGAAGCACTTGAATCCCACACCTTTTACGAAATGTTCGAAATATATAAAGAAATAGCCCACTTACCAGTTCGTAATTACTATTTGCCCGAGAATGAATGGCCGGCGGCAGATTTCGTTCTTCGGAGCGTGATCGTGCCCGAGGTTGCACCGGCGGTGGCTGTTCCTCCGTAATTCCGTTGGGAATGACAGGCCCAGCCATGTTTCGAGGGGGCCCGTCGTAGTTGGGGTTCCGAATGCCCCCTAACACAACACGATCGGACGAGGATCCAGCCATGAATATCGGTTCGTAAACACCGCCTCTAGTTGGAATCCGTGTGCCTTGCGGCGCATCACTCACCACGGAATTATTACTGGTCGCGATGGGATTTGGCATGGAATGGCTCATCGTGGTGTGCGCAGAACTCTGAAAAGTGGCAATGTTATTGGCGAAGGTACTCTGAACGGGCGCACTTCTGGGGATGCTGCAGTTTGCGTTGCTAAGGGCAGGCAAGGCAGTGTTGCTGGTTGTAGACGAAACTGCAAGATCAAACGTGAAGTGAGTGTTGGCCGACGGTCCTGGGACACTTCGCTCGCTGCTTTCTCTGGCAGAAAGAAAAGGAGGAGTGATCGAGGGACGGCGCACGTAGGTGATGGTACCACTGGAAGGAGTCAATGATGGACTAGTCGGAGTAGGGGGCTGTGAATGGCGTTGCACGGGCACGGGAATGGTAGTTCCGTTGTGCAGGGATGAGAGGGATAAATTGGGCCGAGAAGCGCTGGACTGCAAGGTTGATGTGGACAATCGTGATGCGATGTTCGACTCTGAATAAGTAGAGGCCAACGACGAAGCGAATGGTGAAGTGGGAGATGAGGGCTCTGGAAGTGGACACAATTGTGTAAAAATCAAAACAAGCTCGTACATGTTCACTGCAATGTTGGAATTAATAGAATAGAGAAAAATAAAATGACATCATTAGCTGCTTCGCCGTTACCTGAACTTCTGGCCGGTGGAGTGATTCTCCGAACGGGAGTTGTACCGGACAATGCTGCCAGGCTCGCAAAACCAGGTGGCGTGGGAGGTAAAGGGGAATTGGGATCGCGCATTGTGGGGCCTTTTGAATAAACGTTATGTTGCGGCTGAAAAATAACCAATGTCAAAATTAATATTTTAAAATCCGCTGTAGGTGGTACAACAAATGAATCGTAAGTCATTCCTTACCTGCAAGCTACCGAGTTCTGTGAGCTTTCCTTTAAGCGTATCCATCCATTCCATCATTTGCTCCCTAAAATATTAAGTAAAGAAAATGAAGGCTAAGTTTGGGCCCATTAAGAGGGCCAGCAACTTCGTAAAATTCAATATCAAATTTTTAAACGACACTCCAAAAGTTGTTCTTTGGGCCCATTATAATACACTAAATGTTTTCATCCACTACGTATCAGATAGAAAATGTTTCGCTTTCAAATTTTAATGTAAATAGCGCAATTCAAAAAAATTTTTACCATAGTCACCACCACTTGTTGCTGAATGTTGCTGAGGTAAACCAGGTTTTCTTTTTTTTTAATTTAATGAAATGTTAACATCCGAGATTTTCAAAATGTTAAGTTGCTCATTCAGTAGCTTGTTAGCTGATATTATCTTTTAATAAATAGCATTTAGTATGAGCGATTCACCTTGATGTCGCTGACAGCTTAATGACTTGCGCTTCTAGGGTTATGCTGAAGACAAAATCGTTGTCTTGATAGACTATATTCGGCGAAATGTGCAGGCAGTGCATGAGGGATATGGAGCTCGTCGGGCGATGCGAGAAAGCGCTGCGACGGTTCTCGTAGTACTCCAGGAAGGCCTCCACGTCGTCGTGGATACAAAACACGACCCACATCTTTTCGGCTTTCGGCGGCTGGAAGCAAAATTTTCGTAAGATGAGATATTTACAAATCCAACATTAATTGGTAGCGAAAGTCATCGGAAGGTAAAAACACAAACCTTCGCGAAAGGCGAAGTGCGCTTGTCCACGGATGGCAACCTTTTGAGCCATCCATTTTTGTGGATTTCTCGAACGGACGGGGGAGTTGCTGGTGTACTTTCCGTGCTCACGGGGGCTTCGTTTGACACCACAATATCCTCACTGGCAGCAGCTGCACTCATATTTCAGTTCCAATACAGGTTCTATGATAAAACAACAAATAATGCCCTTGTCATTGCATATTCATCTAAACCTGTAGTGTACATTATGTATTGATTCACGAAGTTTCATAATTTAATTATGCAAAAATTGTAACAGAGAAACATGTGCTCCCAGCACTTTCACCCATAAAATGTCGTACAAGTAGTCTTTATTAAATATCTGAATGATGGACAGACTCAATGCACATACCCTGTGCTTCATCTTCCTCGACTTACGAGCATCGATAATAAAATCGCAGCACTAACCCATTTAGAAACGTGTCCAGGCCACGATTTTTAAATAGATATAATTATGGAAATACGGTAATGGGGATAAACTAGTTATCAAAGGCTGTCAGTCGCTGCTTGGGCAAAACATTTAATAAGCCCAAAATCCTAAAGACAATCCAACAGTAAGTTGATAATGTAAGGAGCTGTTATGTTAAGAGATAACAAAGCTACAATTACCATACCAATCTATAATGTCCGCTTAAAAAACCCGAATATTCATAAGATGCACATACAGGCACGCAAACTAATCGAGAATTTGGGTTTTTAAAAGATTATACGGCTCGGTACTCTGAGCAAACGTGCAATTTCGCGGAGGTCAACTACTTCGATAGATTGAATTTTCCGCTGCTTGTCTCTAGTAAATTTTTAAAAGCATATCTTGAATAGGTAGGCCTATCTATGCTAAATCGTGGTGGTCAAACGGGCTGGAAATCACAAAAAAAATGATTTTTTCTTGCCAGGTTTTCACCGGCAGTAAAAACGTGTCTGCTAATGACAGTGCGAAATAAGGACCTTTGAGCACGATTAATACTTTAATTCGATATTAGCAGAGTCATAAATTGCTGATATAGGTTATAACCGTTAATTTTTTTAAAAAATATTTTAAAAAAATACGTGTAATTAATAATTTGAAGAAGACGGAAATGTAATCCATAAACGGAACCTTTACAAAGTTTTAACAGATAGTTATTTTTTCCAAAATATTTTGATTAAAAAATGTTTTCGAACAAAATTCAATGTTTTTTTAGAAAAAAAAAATCAGCACTTTTGTATACTTCGACCGCAATGTTGTTTCCGAAGAAAAATGTTTCGTTCGCTATAGCCATTACGATGATATACCCACTAAATCAGGAATTTACTGCACATTTTTACAAAATTTAAATATGATATTCTCAGAGTTCATTGATAATTTAATGTGCTCACTAGGAACCAATCGTTTTTGAAACCAATTTAATTCAACTCAGTACCCTACAGTCAGCAATTGAATGCCATAAGGTAGGGGGGTCAAGCCCGTTTTTAGGAGAAAGCTCCTACATCATTTGCGACTTAGTAATCATTGTTAAACTGAACTTGAGTTAAATCTGAACTATCGTCAGGAAGATAGTTTTAATTTTTAAAAAAAACAAAAAAACACATGTTTTAGGGCTTGGCAAATGTAACAACTAACTTGACCACATTTGAACTAATTTTAAGGATAATTTTATGATTGCTATTTCACAATCTGCCTCCAGATTTCAAATTCTAACACCTCCAGAGCCAGAATTGTAAATTAACGAGGTACGATCGTAAATACGGTATTTGAAGCACACAATTTTAAGCAAGCTAAGCAAACCAAAATAAAGTGAAACTAAATCAGATGTAGGCCTATAATGTTGCCAGTCAGCGAATTAATCATTTAGCCAACTATGTGGCCAAATGAAGAAATTTGTGAAGCCAACTGCTTGTTGTATACGAAACAAATAAAGTTTCTCCTTGAAGTGCAGACTTGGCATTGGCCGAACGAATGTGAATAAGTCCACCGTAGCAATTTCGAGAAATGAGATACAATAAAAGAAGCTATTTTGTCATTGGACTGGAGCGTGAACTACTACATTGTTCGCTGTATAAAGCCTGCTTAAACAAATAAATTGTCTACTGGCAATTAAAAAGGAACATTCTGTGTTGACAATTAAAATACAATAAAGTCCCTTCATCAGATTTTAATCGTGACACCAGTAACACGTGATTGCAGTTATAGATTTCAAAACTATGCTCGTATTTGGCACGCCAATGTGGGCCTACCCAAGAATTTGCATCAAATTTACGGTAGGATGTGTGATAAAATTGATTTTTTTCTTTTATCAAGTCCGCAAAAAAAAGAACATTTGTGAGCAGGATCTAAGGGACTTGTAAGAAATGAGCCACTTATTTATCTTTATGTATGGTTATATGCACGTAATTATTTAATTAATATTGACATTTGATTCTAGTTTTGGAACGGAGGTATAGTATACAATTTCCTCAAACGTTATTTTTTTGCTTGAAAAACGGCCTATGGGTTTTAATGAAAATTGGTAGAAAAATCCACGTATTCGACATTTATTTTTCAAAAAAATGTAAATTTTGGGAGCTGTATTTTTTAGCAGCGAGAGTAGGCCTATGCCTCCTTCTCTCACAATCTTTCACCCTTTCAACGTCCATTTCTTAACTGACCAATCCACTCCTAGACCGAACGTTCGGACAGTATACTCTGACTTTAAATATGTCACGCATTTCTGCTCCTCAAATGCCTATAAAAGTTAAAAAACGCTGCTGACTCACGTATACGTGCAATTTTTGAAACATATCTTTTAATGTTGAAATACGATCAGAAATGATGGAAGAATTTTTCCAAAACATTTCATTAAAATCCACACAGCCGGTTTTTTTTAATGATTGCAAAAACTTAACGAACACTACTTATAATATTTCGGTGGTGTCTGGAATATTGATCGATTTTTCCGAACGTGTTGATCCGGTAGGTCGGATATTCTTGTTAGAAATGATGTATAACCGTTCTGGGTTGAGAAATTTAGAAATGCACAGAACTGGCCAGATCACAGTATGCGAAAAGACCAGTATGTGTGACGCGCTTCATTCGTTCTGGTCGTTTGAACATCAAAGGTACCGACATGGAGTCAGCATACTGGTCTTTTTGTATACTGTGGGCCAGATCTTCAATTCACGCCACCATCATGCCTGCATTTGGTCACATATTAAAATCGCAATGCTTAGGATAATATGCATGAATATTCATAAAAACGAAAAACAGGAGACTCAGGTTTTGAACCCAAGTCTCCCAAATGCAAGGTGGAACGTTTTACCACTCACTGCCTAGTGATCGTTTGATACACCGATCTTCTGAGTGCAGATCGGGCATTAAAATGTAACACGAGCAATCCACGCCCTCTGATAACGTTGAATTGTGCCAGTTTTAACGATCTTCAACTGTTTTACTATCCTATAATTTAATTAAAAATGTTCACTGCTGATCTCTTACGTACCGTGCCAGACTTGATTCAAGGATCGGTAGAGCTGCGCAGCAGCAGATTCAATGGTCATACCGCGCTTCTTAAAATATCGCTGTCATTTTAATCCCATTTTGGTTTGTCCTAGCTTGTACTGGTCAACTTCAGGAATCATCTGTTCAAAAGATTGAAATGGTTGATGAGTAGGCCTACTTAATTTCCCAATCCTTCGCAGACGATACTGCTAAGAATGCTTGTTTTATAAGTCATTTAGAATGTCTGGTGTTCTTTTTCTGTAATAGCAATAAATGGCAGCAGTTTTAATATTGTATTTAGTCAAACTAATTGCATTTTTTTGCTCAACTATTCACATAATTTGCTCTTCAAACCTTATTTGGAAATGCAGATCATATAAAGATTCTTCAAAGGCTGAAAACGGGAATGAAACTGATGGTTTCGAGAGAGAAAACATGCCTCATATGCTCACGTTTCAAATGATCAATTCGTATTACGTAACATTTCAAAAATGTTTACTGGGCAGAAAAGTTGTATGACTAATCTAATGCTCTATTTACGGGGTGGGGTACAGTAATAAAGGTTAGGCCTACTACAGGGCTTCGTACATCTTGCATCACTAAACGAACAAACATAACAGAGACAATAATCCAACCCGCGAAAGATGCGCGGTAGCTGAAACATACCACAGCGAAGGTCCAAACTCGAGTTTTAAACTGTTATTTTTTTTCCTTAAACTTTAGGAGGTAAAATTAGAAAACAATGAAAGCTAGTTCATCTTTCATAAATACCTTATCATATGCTCGTAGTTTCTCGCCGTTCAGCGTTTGTTTTTTATTGTTGCTCTTTTCGTAGCCTTTTGGCAAAGCCGCGCATCGTCGTTTCTTATCCTCGTCTATTGAATCTCACTTCGCGAGTCTATCGTTTTAGTAAATTCATTAAAAAACAAAAGAAATTACTGTAAACAGCACTTCGGAAAGAAGCTCAATATTTACTTTCGCATTCTTAAAATAATTGCCAGCAGATGGCGTTGAAGTCGCCATCGTTAGCCATTCAATTACGGCGCTTGAACATTTGGACAATAATAACAATTACATTACACGGTGTCAGATAAGTTTGTTGTGATTTTGTACAAAATGTGAAGTTTTTGCAAATCTACTCACATTAGGGATAATCAGACAAAATGTTTACGAACGACACTTTTAGAAACCGTAGAGTTTCTAAAACAGAATTTTTTAAACCAATTATATATGGTGTCGTTTTTACGCATGACTTCAGACTGCCAAAAGTTCCATTCGTAAAGATTCTGTCTGAGTACACCTATTATTATTATAAACAAAAAAACTAGGCAAAGCCAGGGGCTTGAAGCTTGAAAATTCTAAAGAAATTTCATTTCAACGTAATCTAAGATTCGCATATTTATTCATT
>JAQGBX010002396.1:0-20574 GCA_034698745.1 Megaphyllum sjaelandicum | reverse complement strand
TAAATTGTATGATGATCCCCCCTGCCACATGGTACTATGTACTGACTGCAGGGTAATGAATAGAATAGAATAGAATTGCCTGAAGTATAAATAGAAATATTATCATAAATTATGGAGATGTACGATGCACATGGTGATGGTACATATGAGTATATGGTATATATTGTTTAAATATATCAGTGGTTCCCAAAGTAAGCGGTACCGCCCCCTGGTGGGTGTTGAAGAGATCTAAGGGGGTGTTTAGGGTCCTGGGAAATGCAACGGTTCGTTGAGGACCAACCGGTGCCCCCTGGACAAACTTGCATGAATGATGATTCCCAAAAAAAATACATTATCTTACTTTTACATGCTTAAAGAAAACATTGAAGACATCCAACTTTAGATGGTATGTTTTCAGTGGCAACAAAACAAGACAATGATAAGTTACATTACTAATTTTTAGAATGGCAATCAGTGTTTTTTTCTGAAAATGGGGCAGTAAGTTAACTTTTTTCGAAAGAGGATTGAGTAAGTTTTTGTTCGAAAAGGGGGCAGTGAGTAATTCTTTTTAAAAAAGGAGGCGGTAGGCCAAAAAAGTTTGAAAAACCTGGTATATACTATCACCACGTGCATCATAAATCAACATCATTTCTCAGAATATTTCTGTTTATAATATAGTCAATTTCTGTGGTGTAGTTTTATTAAGATGTTATGATGTTAAGATGATGTTAAGATGTTATTTTATTAAGACCTAATGTATAATTCTCAAAATTAGAGTTGAAATTCCAGGATCTACTTTACCAAACCTAGAAAAAACAGTAAATTAATTTGAAATTATGACATCAATTTTACTTTAAAAAACTTGCTTATTGAAAAAAATCATAAGAAGCTTGGCGATTAAATAAATTATGAACTCAATGTAAAAGACAGTCAAAATGTTGAATAATGCAAAATGTCCATGCTAGCTGAGTGATGACAGCTAGTGGCAATGATTTCCAAATCAACTAACTAAAATTGGCATGAATTTAAAGTTAAAATTAACTTATTAAAATATAAAAATGTGTCTAAGATCAACACAGTGTAGGAAGAGCAGCACCTAGTTGGTTGATAAACTGCAGTTTACCTGCATATAACTAAAAAATTTTGCATTTACCTGAAAAGAATGTTAAGCCCTTTGTAAGTTTATTTATTTACAGTTTTAGACGAATTTAATAATTAACAAGAAAGCAAAAAGAGCTCAGTTAGTCATATATGGGCCGGTTGTACGAGCGCAGGTTAGATTTAAAGGTTTACTAACTTCCGGTTCCAAATTAACTTAAGGTTAACCTCCAGTTTAGACATTGGCATTGGACGAACTAACCAATGCTAAAAAGTACCAAGGGTTATGGAACCGAAGGTTAACCTGCTGAAAACGAAATGGCGGATTAAAAAAAACTAAATTGTCAAATTGCGGCCAGATTGCGCATGCGTATCCTGGCTTTCCCTGTTTGGATACAATCACGCCGAATGCAAGGTGGAGCATAAGTCTGTTTTCGGACCAAATAACAAACAAAAAACTATAGTTTATGGACTGAAAGTGATGAGATGGAATCTAATTGTGATAATCGAAACCATTCAAATTCTGTAGCCGTCGATTAACGATGACGCGTTAGCGTTATTTAGGCCTAAAAATCGGCACTATTTGCAGGCAGAAGGCGTAACAAGACTTCACATACTAATAATTATGCCTCACCTTGTAGTTGGATGCTTATTAATAAGCTTCTGCAATAAACATTCGACGTAATCGTACCCTTTTTGTGATCTGGTGGTGCAGCCTGCACAAATGCACTGCAGCAAATGCCAGGCCGCATGTCCGCCATCTTGCTTTTTCCCAATAACCAGAGGTTAACCGTGCCTACTAGCTCGGTTAACCTCAGGTTAACCTGAGCATTCATTTTTTGCTTAACCTGCGCTTGTGCAATGCAAGGGCGGGTTAAGCTGTGGTTATGTAGAAGGTTAACCTTAGGTTAAGCTTAACCTGCGCTCATACAACCGGCCCTTAGCCAACTTTGCACGGTGACAACATCGTTCAGCTACCCGCAATTTTTGAGCACTGGAAGTTGACCTAAATATACACGTATACATCTCGTACAAAATCATCTTGCTCACGTTTCGTTTCATTTGCAACTTCCCTGACTTTTCAAGGTTTTAAAAAAAATTCCCTGAACAATGACAACGTGAAAAATTGATCATGGAAAACATTTTTTTTTTAAATTTACTACCGGAAATTTTGAAAATTAACATAGATTTTTTTTTTAATTTTATACAATAGTTTTTTTTAAAAAATTTCTATGAGTGCATTAATTGTATAGCGAGTACAAATTTTCCACATTTTTCGGAATACAAAATTTTCCTATTTTGAAAAGTTTTCGTTCTAATTTTTTTTTTAAAAAGTTGTTAATTTTCAAAATTGTCGTTAGTAAATTAAAAAAAAATTATTTTCCACTGTCAATTTTTCAAGTTGTCATTGTTCAGGGACATTTTTTTATATCCTTGAAAAGTCAGGGAAGTTATATATACCTGCAACTATACGGTGGCGTTTTTACGACAAGTTCTACATTTTTTTTAGTTGTGTCACTTCTGAAGCGGAATAGCGATTTAGATTAATTAATTTACAGTATTATATTAGGTGTATTATTCATGTTTTTGGTTCTTACATACAACATGCTGTACATTCTATGCTTTAGTCCTTGCACTTGACAGATAAAATTTTATCAAATACTTGAGTCAATCTCACGCTTTGGCGCATTACATTTAATCTGATTTATATTTACACTAGCGGTAAAATCCGGCCTTTCTCGGGTAAAAATTATTTTATGATTTTCTAACCCCTTTAATGCGATCAAGAGCTATGATAAAGCTGTCGTTTGGCTCCAAAAGATGGCGATATATGACCTGGATACACCCCGGATGGGGGACGGGAGACCTGTGTGACAGTTTTATGGGAAGCGTTGAGGGAGCCCCTGGCTCATCCCTTTCGCTAATTATATTGTTTTTTTAAAATAATCTACCTGTATATTTGTTAATCAAGCTTTGAGCATTACACCAATATTGTTAATATCTTTAAATAAATTAATTTTCAATATATAATATAGTATATACAGTAAAACCTGGAAAAGTTACCACCTATTTACCTTGACCACTTTTAAGTGTATTGTTTTTGTATAGTGTACATTTCCTTCAAACAAATTTTCTGTATAGTATCAAGCAGTGCGTGGTTTTTTTTGCAATTTTTACATTGCCAATGTAGGCTACCTTAAAAAGTGACCAGATAACGGATAAGTCACGTTAAATCTTGCTTTAATCCTTGGACATGATGATTCTGTACTTTTTTGGTTTTAGGGATTTTTTACTATGTGTACATGCATTACAGTCTGCTGGTGTATTTCAATCGTGCAACAAATTTGCACCGGTGTAGACTACAGGGTGAGGCATATTAAGTCTGTTAAATCGGATCTTTTGCAGGCAGCAGGCGCAACAATTCTTTACAGACTTATGCCTCACCTTGTAGTCTACACCGGTGCAGATTTTTTGGACGATTGGAATACGCTATACATTTAAAAATACAGTGTACATGTTTATTATTTTAATTTAATCTAGACCTTCTTTGTATAGTGACCAGCATAGCATTTTTTGTTGGCCACTCTTAACTGGTTTTACTGTACTTCACCTAAGAGGAACGCCATCAAATCACAGTTTAAAAAAGCAGGCTATATAAGTATGACCCAAAAAAGTTAGAAAACTTTGGGTTACATTTTTCATCTCAATTTTGTGCTTTTCTCTGAAAAAAGGGCAATGAGTAAAAGTTTTTTCGCATAGAGGCGGTGGGTCATTTTTTTTCGCACCCAACACCCAAAGTTATACTCCCTGCAACGCGATTACATCTCTCACTACACATGAGGAAGATGGAGGGTGGGGTATTAGAAAGTGTACAATCGTGACCGATTTCCATAGGAGTTAACCCAGCATTCGCCTAGAAACAACTTTGGAAAGCCACAAAACCAAAGTCAGGAAAACCGACACGGGAATCGAACCCAGGTCTACCGAACACAAAGCCTGAGCATTGATATTGACCACTCAGCCAACTTTGCACGGTGACATGACCCTTCAGCTAACTAAAATTTTTGAGCACTGGAAATTGAACTACAAGTACAGCTCGCACAAAATCATCTTGCTCACGTTTCGCAAACTTATTTACGAATATGAACCGCGCATTACCATGCAGCTTTAGGGTAGAGAGGGGTAATGGGGCCACCCTAAGGGATGATTACATCTAGCGTGTTAAATATAGGAGCATTTTCATGCTGATAAATACTCAGAAAGCTTCTTTTGTAAGTGGTCTATCAGTTTGATCACAAAACCCGTAAACGTTTCGTGTATTAACAGAGAAATATTTTTTTTTGCAAAATGCTCGTCTTGGCCCCATTACAGCCATACACATGGTCCAAATATACCCAAAAAGAGTAAAACGCAAATTTGACAGTTGAAAACGGCTTTAATTATTTTCAAATACAGTGACACCTGGAAAAGTGACCACCTTTGAATGGTCACCACCTGTTTATGTTGACCATTTTTCAGTGTAATGTTTCTTCTAGTGTACATTTTTTTATAAAAATTCTCTGTATAGTGACCACCTAGTTGTGTACAGTGAATAACATAGCATTTTTTGGTGATCACTCTTAACAGGTTTTACTGTAATTCGAGTTATAAAATCGCATTCATTATTTATAGTAAAACCTGTTAAGAGTGACCTCTAAAAAAATGTTATTTTCGTCACTGTTTACAGGTGGTCACTATACAAAGAATGCCTTAATTATGTTTAAATGAGCATGTTCACTGTACCTTACAGTGCCCAATACAACACCCGGGAAAATGTATACACTTGTGGATATTACTTTCTCTTGACATTCTCTTCGGGAGCATTGTCTAAAAAATGTTTAAATAAATTTAATGAATCATTTTCCTAGATTATATTGTCCAGGAATTATCTTAATTTACACATAAAATGTATTTATCGAAATTCTCGATAAATTCATTGAAACTTGATCGTTTGAATTTGGATGAAATGCTCACTGAGTTTTTTTCAATTAACAATTTAATCCACAAAAAACCGAAATAATTGACCGAAAAAATATACACTATCAATCTTAATTCACACATAATCAGTCTAATTATCGAAATTTTCGTGAATGAACGTTTTTTGTCGTTCATTCACGAACGACCCAGCACTAGTTGTGACGAAAAGTTAAACCAAAATAGTGCACCAGGGGTATACTATTTGGCACTAAATGCCAAATAGTACACCCTGGGCGCACTATTTGGAGGGTTATATATTAGGCACCGTACGGTAACGTTAAATCAGTTTACCATTTGCCCATTGGTAAAGCACTTCAAGTACGCAGTTCATGTACACACGATTTTATGCTAGTTCATAGGAAGACAGTAAATATATCATTTTTCAAGGGAAAAGTGGATAAATATAGTATGTTTGACCCTTTGTAGTTTCATTTTTAAATTACATTGCTGCTTTTTATCCATAAAGCTGGGTGTTGCCCTTGGATTTCTTCTACCTCCAATTATGGTTCCAAACTCTGATGATAAAGACGTAGTGGGAAAAGGATTGAACATCTTGTTCTACAGCGTAGCTGCGGTCTCTTCGGTGCTATTAGTCTTGATTATCATTTGTAAGTAACTTTTTAGATTATCATTACCGGTAGTAAATTATCAGAACAATCCAATACTATTGAGCGTTCATTATATTTAATGGTCGACAAAAAAATTCAATTGGAATTTATTTTATGTAGAATTTTCCTTGTACTACTACAGCTACTGTAAGTCAATCTAGCGTTCGCAAAAATTACTCATACTCATCAGGTTATTACCGAAGCCATTGTTCTGACTTCATTGCAGCATTCCAGAAATATTTTTTGCAAAATTCTCCACGTTTTCAGAGTACAAAATTGTAAAATTTTCCACGTTTTCCGAAAACAAACGTGCAAAATTTTCCCTTTTTTTTCATTAGTAAATTTTGAAAAAGATTTTACTGCGTCGATTTGGGAAAATATATCAATTTTTGACATTATCATTGGTCATGGAATTTTTTTTAAAAACCTGGAAAAGTCTGGGAAGTTAAAAATGAAATTTCTGGGGGAATCCCGGAACATCTGCTTATTTATATTATAAGAGTTAGTGAGGTCTATATGAATATGTACAGATGTTGCGATGTCACATCAAGGGTCTTCCTGTTGCTCATTATTGAGGGTGACTGCAAAAACATATATCTTGCCTCAACACCCCTATTTTAATAGTCGTGTTATTATTTTATTATTGAAATGGCAAGGAACCGAAAAAAAAGCGAACGTCATTCTTGAAGAATTTAATAGTGTTCCAATCTCATTATCACTCTTATTAAATTGATCATTTCCACGATGAATCCTTTTCAAGGCCAGACAAGAAACTGTAAATCAAATGTTAATTACCCGTGGGCTTATGTAATTATTAGACTGTTATCTCTGTCAAAATAAACAGCTGAGTAATTTTCCCTCTGCGTATAGTCTTTAAAGCTGAACCTCCATGTCCTCCGAGCCCAGCAGCTGCATCAGCAGCAGAGGAATCCGATAAGGACCAATTCTTGAAATCCATTGGTCGCCTGGTTAAAAATTTAAGCTATGTGCTATTACTGATTTCTTATGGTGAGTCATATTTCATCTCTACAATCTTAATTAAATGTTGTGTATTCGACTGACCTTGATTCATTTGAGGACACAATCCAGTGCATTGTTTCGATACTGTATCAATATTTGAAGAGCAACCGAACTATTTTTTAACAGCGTCATTGTGAATCTATCAATAGCCAGCATATCATGTATCAGCATTTCATCTAAACAATCCCACATATAAGGCAGACTACTCGGATATTCAATAATGCAAAGAAAGTACTTGGCATTACTTATTGTATAATTTAGGGAAGTGGAATGTTAGACAACCTTGATATTCTTTGGTAGTTTTCCACATGTGGTCGCTCCAGCTTAAAGTACCGTGTTTCTTTTCCGAACATTAGCAGATTATTCTGATTTCAGGCAATGATGCAGGTCTCTTGAGATGCGCGCTGATATCATTATGAAAATTCTTAAAAAATTGAGAATGTTATGGCACGTAACTGACCAGTCATTATCACCGTATCTGCGTCATTGTATTTGCAGGGATGAAATCTTGAAAGTCATTCCTGAAGTAAATAACATTTATTTGTGAACAATTTTTTTCACATCATACTGCAGAAACAATATGTTGTTGGGTTTTGTGTCCATTGCTAAATCAGGGTTTGTTTACCTTTTAATTAGGAAACTAATT
This sequence comes from Megaphyllum sjaelandicum, assembly GCA_034698745.1. Taxonomy (NCBI): domain Eukaryota; kingdom Metazoa; phylum Arthropoda; class Diplopoda; order Julida; family Julidae; genus Megaphyllum; species Megaphyllum sjaelandicum. The sequence continues at coordinate 13,206 of JAQGBX010002396.1, read as the reverse complement.
AAAATGTGAAAATAATTTAAAAAAATACGCACGTGAAATCACACGTGTGTTAGTTTCATACTTCGTATTGAGATTTTTTTATATTTACTTATTTTTTAAAAATAAACTGGGAATTATCAAATTGAATTGAAACTTTGGCCAAACAATTAATTCTACATGCAGTAGGCCTATATAAAACTTAAAATTACCATCCTAAACATGTTTTTTTCTCCCAAGATTATCACACTGGTGCCAATGGTTATTGAGATAATTTATGATAGAAAGGGGGGGGCGGCGGCGGCGGCACATAATTTCATCCGATATGAAAATGACTTTCAAGTGCTCCAAAACTGTACATCACACTTGTATTTCTAACACCATGTCTTATTTTGACATAACTTTCTTAATTATGATGGTGTAGAGTCGTTAAATAAATGTGCTGAAAAGCTATGAACAATCATGTTATATATAATCTACCAGGCTTAAATTTCAATTGGCTGATTAACCCAATAACCTTGTCAGCAAAATGATCCCTCTAATTATTCTAATAGCATCTTTCTGAGATTACTGATGTTCGAAAGTTGCTTGCCATTGTTAAGAACAAATGTTTCGCATATTTGTAACGTGCTGGCATGACCGCTATACTTAAGGGGGGTACACACTACACCGTGGTACACACTATGGCAACTTGCTTACCGAGAATCAAACCGTACTTTGACCGGCTTTTCGAATTGGGAGTTTCCCAATTTCTACACGTCAAGTGAATTTCCAGTGAAGGATATAAAATTTCGTTGAACCTCTTTGCGTTGTTATCCAATCAAACGAAGAGGTCGGGCAAAAATGAGGGCAAAAATATATTGCGTATTTTCCAATTAACATGTTGACGTAGGAATTTTTAAATTCAAAGGAAGATTCTCCCCTGCAGCAAGAGCAAGATTCTTTTCTGGTGCTTATTTTTAATGACGTTTCCTTCTTATGTCACATCAGGAATTAGGAGAGTTTTGCCACCTCAGCTAAATGGAAATTTGCAAATCTTCAACCTAATTAGATTCAATAAACTAGACACCAGTTTATGATGAATCAGCAAGTGGGTGATCATGGGTTATATTATGAAGTGCTAAATGTGGACCTAATTAGCACTCGTTGATTTTCTCAAATATCAAAGAAAACAAAATAAAAAGAAAAACCTTCAAAACTTAATCATACTTGGCATCATTTTATAACTAATGAAACATTTATGAGCCGTTCTATCATCACGACGGAATTGGGCTTTAATTTCGGAGTTTTCATTACGAAAAATGTGTTCAAATGAAACTCACAGTTGTAAGGGGTAACTAATATTTTCCATAAGATAAAATACAGAATATGTACACTATTAACATCATGTATCTTCATGTGGTTGGAGAAAATCAGCTTAAAAACAATGACACAACCAAAAACGTTTTAGATGAAAAACGGCGTTTCGCCACCATGTGACATCTCAATTTTAATTGCTATTTTTATGAAGTGATTTAATCGTTTTATTTAAGTTCATTGTTTGTCTTTTACTCAGAAATTGCTCTTTTCACTCATAGGAATTAATGCAGGTGTGTTTTATGCCATTTCGACGCTCCTTAATCAAGTGTTTTTATCACATTTCGCTGTGAGTTCTTATTTTTTTTTCATTTTTTTGCATTCCGTATTGTGTTTTATTCCTTACAAAAATATTTTATTATGAATTTTAATTTAAATTAGGGTGAAGAAAAAAGTGCAGGTTATATCGGTCTGACCATTGTTGTATGCGGTATGTTGGGATCGGTCGTTGGTGGTTTAGTGCTTGACAAAACCCACAGATTCAAGTAAGTAGAGTTGTCTTACTACATGTATTCGGAAAAAAATAATTCTCAAATAAAATTGTTTACTTTTGGTTAAAGGCGTGGCGTGGAGCTTTCTAAATTTCCTGTTAGCTGAATTTTGAAAATGGACAAAAATGTAATTCACAACACGTAATCAGAGCTACTTACATTTATCATGCTCTTTAATGTTTTAGTTTATTCATGGGCCTTAATCGGTGAAATAATATGAAAATGAGCAGATATCTGCCAAAATCTTCAGCTACTCTTAGTTCAAGTTAATCGGGTTTTTTCTCATTTCTTGATTATTGTTGTTTTTTTCAATTTTCAGGGAAACAACATTGGCCATTTACGTATTTTCATTTCTTGGGATGGTGGCATATGCTTTTAATTTCAAGGCTGGTTTGATATGGGTTGTATTTGTCGTCGCAGGTTTTCTAGGGTAAGCCAACATTTTAAAGTTTTGAATCGTATTATCTTCTCGGAACATTTTCATTATTTACTTATTTTGACATGACAAACTGTTTATATTATACGAAGATTAATGCGCTAAATTGACTTAAGCTAATTTCTATGATTAATTGGTATTAAATTATTTTCCTCAATTTATCTATATTCTCTTCTCATCAAGGTTTTTTATGACTGGGTATCTTCCTGTGGGGTTTGAGTTTGCTGCTGAGATTACTTATCCAGAATCCGAGGGCACTTCATCGGGATTATTAAATGCATCTGCTCAGGTAAGTCTCTTTATAAGTCGTGTCATTTTTTTCCTTTTTCGAATTAAAATTAAAGTCGATAACCTGTTTTTATGGCCACACGTTTTGTTATAGGTTTTCGGCATTATTTTCACGCTTGGTGCTGGTTGGATTTTGGATGATTATGGCAATGATGTTGCGTCAAATTTAGCTTTGGCAGGAATGCTTCTTATTGGTGTACTAATGACAGGTAAGAACCCTATACTGTATTTTGTCGCGTTATTCAGTAAAGGAAAACTTAAATAGTATCAGAAATAGACAGGGAGAATGTTTTAGTCTTGATAATTTTAGCATCAAGAGAATCAATTGAACAGCTTTCCCATTAACTTAAATATTGTTACATATTTATGTGTAATATTATATAAATATACAATGGTTACATATTCAGTGATATTCTTAGTTAAAAACTTAAATATGGTTTTCCATAATAGGTGGGGATTTCCATTTGACGCGTACTTTTAGTTATGTTCTTTGGCGTACATAGAAGTTTCAAAGCTAATATACAATGTAGTTCAGTTTAGTACCCCTAAGAATTAAATTTTTCATTTTTAATTGCATTTTTTTTTAATTTTACGAAGGGCATTTTATTTTTAAAATGACTTCATAAATAATGTTGAATATCGCTTATACATGTACAAATGCATTACACTGTATATCATGTTGATTGTCGTATAATTCATTTTGGACTTTTGGTGCAATCTTCGAAGTTGCATTCAGTGTCATCTTGTTACAAAACCACACGTATTTCTTATTTGCAAGTTGGATATGATCCTTTTTAAGTACCATTGTTGTATTTGATTAAGAAAAAAACATTCCTCATGGTATTTTTTTCCTAGTACATTGTAAAAAAATTCGCTGTGATACAATATTCGTTTTTTGCCATTTGACAGCTTTCGTTAAATCAGAACTGAAACGTCAAGCAGCACAATGTGGGCATTCTACATCATCTGGCAAGAAGGAAAAAAGCTGTAATATGGTTTGATTGCGCAAAATCCAATTTACAACGTTCCTATAATATTGTTGCAGAGGATGTATCAATTGGTGCGCGCTTAAGGCCACAGCGGCACGACTTATTTATTGCGTTAACTAAATTATGCCGGTGACATTAGCATTGAAGGCTACTTAGTTTTTAAGTAGCAATATTCAAATGCAGGCTGTGATATAAAATGCGAATTGCTTAAACACCTTCAATTGCCCATCACTAATATCCTTATTAAATGCCCTGAAGGACGACGACAAATTAAAAGGTCTTCCCAACACATAATAATACTAGTGTTATTAATCATATTTTGATAAACGTTTTGCCAAGGTTATAACTTGTCTTTGAGGCCCATCCGCCTCAGTTAAAAATTATTCATTCCAGTTTTATGCAGGTCTGGATTCGTGTATAGTTAGAAAAAAATGTTTTATAAAGATATAATTCGTAACTTATTCTAATTAATATATATTTGCTGAATTTCTGGTGAAATTAGCTAGATGCACTTTTCTTGGGAATTGCATTTTTTGCATTATTTTACGAATTGCAATTTTCGTTCATCACTTCCACTATTTATACTCGATGGCTCAAATTTAGTGATTATTCGTATAAATGTCAGTTCGTTAAAAATACATTCTGATTTCAATGCTGCTTTTTGAAACTACTGTATAGATAAGCCAAAGAATTATTTTGAATGTGACAATGGACGCTTTGATCATAAATTGTTTTTGTAGCGTTGAATTTTCTGGTATTCATGATCTGTTGTTATATAAATGATATTATTTGATTACCACTTCATCGGTTATCTAAAGAAACGATTTTTAAATAACAATTCCCTGCGAATTGTATGGGTTTCACTAAATTTAGGTGCCCATCCTCCCCAAATTATTATGCACGTATCCTGTTGAGCTATGAAAAAGAGTTCATGAAGGATTGCGGAACATGAGACTATTTTATTTAAATTTTATTTTTATTTGTAAATTTGCTTTTCATGAGGATATTTTTTGAAAGAGCAACGATGAAAGGTCGGTGCTTCAATTTTATACAGTAGTGGAGTGTTAGTCATTTATGATCAATCGAATATGACCTTCTGACACCAAATGATCGTTAAATCGTGTGATGGGGTTACTAGGTACATCGAAATGAGGACGTAGCGGGTTGCATGTCTAAAAGACTCTAAACCATTGGCAATTTCTGGACTCGCTTAAATTCGCTTTTATCAGTGCTCCTAAACTGAAAGCATGTGTTATACGTTTTTTCAGAAGTTGGCTAAAACTCATAACTGTGATGTTTGATAACGTTTAAAATGCGGCGTTATCTGAAGGAATTATTTATGGTAGTGTTGTGACCGATTGTAGCAACATCAGTTTAGATAATTCTGCGGATTAGCAGGTTTTCGACGGGGATAATCCTTTTGCCCCCTAAACATCTTAACTACCGTAATAATCCCAGTCTGTGATGTGGGCTGAACTTTGAAGTGTAATTAGATGATCTAGTTTAAATTTGTTTCACAGCTTATGGTGTGACTTTTTTAACCCATAAATCAATCTGCTAAGGGATCTTATTACGTTAACAGGTTTACGATCATAATTTCTCAATTAATTACCCCTTATTTGCTAATAACTAAATTTAATACCCAAAGACTGAGGTTCGCCCCGCAGTGGCACATTGACCTGCACTTGAATTATTATGGAAAAAAACTTAAACCTGATTTTGAACAATCATAACGGGATGGGGGAAATAGGGGGTTAAAAGTAAGTCATGATCATTGTATTAAAGATAGTTGCCATTTTTATCATTAGAAAAAGTAGCGAGAGTTATTGCATGCGTGATTGCGTGGGATAGTTAATCGATTAAATGTTTGGTGGCTGATATTGCCATGACGTTTCATAATATTTCAACTTCGTAGTTTTGTTTACTTTGACTCGATCTGTTCTGAAATATTACTTGCATTGTTATCAACAATTTCATACGAATAAGTTACGTGCCTAATTATGCATCTTACTTTAAAGTTTTTTGCATGCAATATTAATTATGTAAATGTAGGAATTTAGGATGGTATGTCGCATTTTGTAGCACGCATTCTGTGGCGCAGATAATTTTATTTTCTTGTAGAGATTATAACTTATCGCTATTTAATCATTTTATCAATACGACTGTCACGCGATCACTTTTTTTCATTTCCATTAATACAAAAGCACGTGTTTCATGTTTTAGTTGGGTTTTATAAAAAAAAGGATGCTTAGGCTGCGCTGCGTCTAGCTGTCATGTGTTTATGAATAACTCGATTTACGTTAGGAATATGTAAACAGACACGCACATTAACACAGACCTATATTTGTACATGTAGGTCTAATCCATAATTGCTTAGTTAATTATTATACAAACAAGACCAATATCTGGTGCTTCCATTATAAACAACTATCACGTGTTTTATGTGCCTAATTATGAAAATATCTTATTTTCTGAATAGCGAGTGTAATAGCCACTATTAATACCTCAATGGAATTTTGAGAAAAGAATAGTATTCTTTTGATTTTTAGCAGTTTAGTATGAAAATGTGATTTTCAAGCCACTTTTGTGTGCAAAATGGAATACCTGCACTTGTGTTACAAACTATTCTAGGGACCACAAAACAACAATGATGGACATCCCATTATTGAGACTAGTCTTCCCATGAGCTATCATCTGTCAGTGCTCTCTTATGTTTTAATAATAAACATATTAACTGGGATGTTTACAGTTGCTAATATAACCCTGTTCAGATGTTATTTGAAATTGTTTATCGTTATACTGTATATTGTCTTTTGTACAATTGTAATGCTGATTCACACTAGAGCATTTGCAGCTAGCACAAAACTGAAAACTGTAAAATCAATTTGTTGAAAAACGATGTTAAATGTAACATCTACTGTACGTGTGGAACTTAAAAAAGACATGCTGAAAATTACTTTTTGGGCCTAAAATTGACATTTTTCAATTGTTTTGTTAGTGGAATGAATAATTTTAAGGTCACTGAGACTCTTTACGTGTTTATTTTGAGATGTAATTATTTATTAACATTTTTTTAATGATAAGATTTTAAAAACTCGAATGATAAATTGTGTAATGGTTTTATACATGTATCTATTCATTCGGTACTGTACATACTGTAATTCCTCATAATCTTCAGAAGAAAATTACATGTATACAAGTGTGAAAGCGCTCGTGATGTAAAGCACCGGAAAAATCCAACATCTTTTGGTCGTTTGATCACTTAACAATATATGAAAATAATCCTATCGACCGCGTTTTACGTTTTCAACCCAATAATCAACAATAGACGGTTAATTGTTATGAAGGTCAAAACCTCTAGTGTGACCCAGTTTTACCTATAACTCTTGTTTGGTGATACAGTATGACTAGTTCGTTAGAAGACCACAGTTTTCCGAGCATAAATATTGAACAAGTATTAATAGTATTGACATTTTAGAACATGTGTTAAATCTTACAGTATTCGAATGGCAGTCAAAATCCAAAGAATCCATAAAAATGTGACTGATTCATGTACAGTATCTAAAATGTGCGGTGATTGTATAGTACACTTGGTGTATCTAAAACAAATAAAGATTGTTTGTGAATATAGTGCTGTTATTCTTTTGCAACATTCTTTCAAAAACTGTATTCAGCTACATTAGGCATGCATGCCCTCGACCGGCCATGACTAAACGACTAATGTCTAAAGTTTGATAAGGATAAACTATGGTTTTTACCTGGTAAAGCGAGACAATAAACTCATTTGTTTTACAATTACAGTGTATACACATTAGGTGGTACTCAGATAATCTTTATTAATGATATTTTTTGCAGTTGTAGTCTAGTGCAAAAAAAGATTGCATTAATTAGTTTTTAAAATATGTTGCAGCTAACCGGGTGATTCTATTGGCAAAGTATTTTGTTATTTCTCGGAAGGAAGCGGGAAATACTTCCTTGCCATTATACCTGAACATGTCGTGAGGTCAACATTCAAGTTTAAATACAAAGTAGTTCGTCGCAAAGCTTGAATATAATTGGCTGCGAGCAAATTACCTTTAATTATGCAATTGCACATTTTTCGATTGGCCTGATACTGTGGCCTGAGTTTGCCAATTTCCAGAAGTTCATTTTGAAGCTTTTTATGGCCTAATATGCATGATTACTTTTATTATACTCTACGTGTTTGGTTACTACGTCTAGTCGCTACAAGATGTGTTCAACAGGAAATATTTCTGAAAAATTCGCGAAAAGTTGTTCATCACCGAGGAGGTTCAATTTGAAAATTCCACCTGTAACTCCATCCAAATCGCCACGGTATGTGAATTTTACCACTTTGATTGTACTGTACATTTTTAATTGGTTGTGTTTAATGTCGTCAACATCTATTATCTAAACACTGAAAGTTGCCATGGTAATTAAACAATCTTGGTGGAGGGAGAGCCATTAATGTATTTTTCAAAGTTAGCCATAACAATGCTAACAGTGATCGATCAGTTTCAGTTACCAACAAGGGAGGGAATATGCTACCATTATTAAAATTGAAAAAAGGTAACATTTGTATATACTGTATTTCTCCATTCATGTATTTCAAGGAACGGTCCAGGACTTATTGATACCACATTCCAACAATTTGTAAATTATCTGCAGCCATTAGATTCGTGATAATTAAAGCTTAGCTTTCGGTGGTCTAAGAGGTCAAATCTCGTTTTTATAGATTCATTCTAACCGATCACGTCTGCTTTTTGCTCTCGTTGAACAGGATGCGTCTCTTTGGCAACAGCACTACTCCTTGCGGCAGGGTGATCGAATCATTGACCAAAAGCAAGATAAAGAGAAGGTAATCGGATTTCCAAATAGTGCACAGTCCAAAACCAATATCTGGCAGAAATTTGTGCGAAAATTGTAACCTGATGACACCCTTCTCATTTTCTAGTTTGCCCTCGAGTGGTCCTTCATCGACGAATAAATTCAAAAACTGGAAACCCTTGCTGTTAACTGCAGAAGATGAGAATAAATATCTCTCACCTCATCGCTGCAAAATGTGCAGGAAAGTGAAACCCGATGAAAATGTAAGGCAAAAATCGCCATCAACAATCTCCCCAATGCCAACTCCAAAAGCGATGCAATTTACGAAACCCATAAAAGACAGATTGAGCAGTTCAGTAGCACATAAGCAAGCGCTGAAGAACATTTCAAATTTAAGAATCAATGCATCGGAGGAGCGTCCAACGAATCTTAAGTGCAAGCAGAACGGAGGTGGAGTGTTTATAGAATCAGTTTCCAACCTAGCACTAGATAAGCACTTTGAATGTGCCACCGACATCTCTGAAAATTTCTTTACTCCTGAAGCCTCGACACGATACCAAGAAGACTCTTCTAGTCTCAGCGATGCCGTGAACTTTGACACTCCCGTTAAAAGCGACGTATTTCACAGAGGAATCGATGGTTTTCACAGCAAACCCCACATCTTGGGACGGGGTGGTTTTGGCATTGTGGTCCTAGCTGACAGTAAAGGTAAATGTTTAAATTTATTCGGTTTTAAAATTTGTTACGGGATCGATGCTAAGAGGAACTCCCAAGGGTAGATTGATGGCAGCTCAAGAAATATGCGCATTTTACCTTAATACATGTAGGTAAATTTCGATAGACCAGAACTTAGTTTAGATAAAGAAGAAAACGAATAAACCTGGTTCCTACCTTTGCCGACTTGGAGTTATCTTTGCCCGTAAATTCGGATAATCCGCAAATCGAAGCACACACGTATTCCATTTTCGGTCTTGGCGATAACCCTCCATTGGTATATCGACAACGGCTGTAAGTTAATATTTGGAGTTATCATTTGTCCGTATCCGCAAATTATAGAAGCACATACACATTCCATTTTCGGTCTTAGCGATAATCCTTCATTGTCATCGACAATGGCGGTAAGTTATTTGGAATTATCATTTGCCTGACATTCGAATAATCGGCAAATTATAGAAGCACACACGCGTTCCATTTTCGGATCTTGGCGCCAATCCTCGACTGTTATCAACTAGTTATGCCTGGTATAACTAGTCGATAACAATGGAGGATTGGCGCCAAAATTCGAAAATGGAATGCGTGTGTGCTTCTATAATTTGCGGATTATCCGAATTTATGGGCAAATGATAACTCCAAACAACTTAACCCCTCATCTACCTTGGGAGTTCCCACTTTCTTGCCCATGTTGCAGCAAACTCCAACCCACGTCCCATGTAATGCAGATACCAATTGTCTTCAGAATTTTCATTCCAATTCATACAAATTAAATTTGTAGAGATCGCATTGCAATCTATGGTTAATTTAGCGATAATTTATTTCGAAAATAGAAATGGGAGACAGATAATTATTTAAAAACTGCATGGAATTGGATGGATTAAGCATCTTGCACTGAATCGAGTTGCACAGCCTGTTGCTCTCGCGACTTCCTTATCTATAGATTTGTTTTTGAAGTTGTTCGGCATCGTATATTTATATAAAAAAAATGAATCTGCGGTATAATAAGACTACATGACTGAGAAATAAAAGGTTGGCTGCAATCCCAAAAAGCAAACAATGTCCCACGTGATTATGCCATTAGGAAATGCAAGGCCTCCTTATAAGAAATTCTGCTGCTACAATCTACCTGGGACAAATTCTTCAAAATAATATTTGGATAATGAAGAGAACACAATGATGGATTTTTATTCAGAATTACTTATTTTTTACACCACTATAGGCAAGCAAGTAGCCATAAAAGTCATCAACAAGAGGAATCAAAAAAGGCGCCGCTCTATCGAGATCTCAATTCAGAATGAGGAAAATGCAATTTGGCTGCATGATCATCCAAATGTAGTAAAGACGTTTGACGTGTTTGGGGGTGAAGAACAACACGCTCTCATAATCATGGAGTTTGCTGGAATGCGGCATTTGGCACAGGTTTTAGAAAGTGCATCAGAAGTTATTGGTCATCAACGCCGATTAAGGTGTGTAATTCCTACTTAAATTACAAACTTGCTCCATTTGTGCGTAGCAAATTGGCATAATAACTTAGAGGAAATGTTTTTATCAACATTGTAAATTGGTTGGCTTTTCATGATCTGCAATGATACACTTGTTCTTGTCAGTGTCTTAAATATATCAAACAATTGTGATAGTAGTGAACAAGTTTTTTTTTTTACAAATTTCAAAATCTGTAGGTGATCATTGCACTTGATTGATACCAAGAATGAATTTTTATCAAACATAAAATACTCTAAATGGTTAAGTACCCCTTTTTAAAGAAAGTTTTACCACTTAACTAAAACTGGTAATGCCAAATTGGAGAAAAAAACTTCATTATAATATCTTCTAAGTATTATGAACACTATCTTTTATTATCAAATTGTAGTTTCGTCGCACAATTGGCAAGTGCTCTTCAATGGTGCCATCACAAATGTCTTGCTCATCTTGATGTCAAACCTGCCAATGTGATAGTGGACAATAATGACCTGTGTAAATTAGGAGATTTTGGGTGCAGCAAACAATTAGATAAGGTAAAAGAAATTATTTTGGAAGATAAGAGGATAATTTTAATTACACGATTAAAACCATATTGATTTTAATAACTTAAGACATGTACTTTATAGTCAGGTATATTAATATTTACACTAACATGTGGTTAATTTGATTACTTCTTCCATACCCAGTCTCTTGCAAAGGAAGATTGGCATTTCCTTGGAGGAACTATCGCATACAAGGCACCAGAACTACTTTGTCGAGGCATTCCAAACTTAAAAGCTGACGTGTATTCTCTTGGTATTACCATGTGGCAAATTCTAACTCGTGAAAGACCATTTAGTGGTTGGGATCCTCATACCATTATTTATAAGGTAAGGTAAATAAACTAGTTCTGTCAATTCTAAAGCGATTAGATTTGAAAACTTTGCTTTAAAAATCCAAATCACGGAAGCATTTTCTCTTTGACAATTATTGACGTTTTAAGTTTTATTTTCAAATCTTATCACCCTTGCGCTCAATCAAAATGCAGTGCAGTGACCTATTGTCTGAATTAGTAAACTTCCATATAGGTAGTATCCTGTGGCGTTCGTCCTACAAATCCCCCAATAATTGACTGTCGTAATTTGGGTTACATGAATCTTTATTGTAAACTATGGCTTGGCGATTGTAATCTTAGGCCAACCATGGATGATGTTGTTCAAAGGGTTCTGCAGTTGCAAGAAATGCAGACTTAATCTCATTTAAAATGAAGGGCATTTTTTCCTGCACAAATTTGAGATTTTGTTTTTTCATAAGTTTTAAGTGTTGCATATAAGTTTGAAATACCTTTGTGATGACCTTTTCTATTTTCACTGAACACGAATGAATTTGAATTGAGTCATATGCTTCAAAATGTTTTTATTAATTAAATTTAACTAAAAAAATAATACAAAATCCATGGTCGTTTTAAACATCTGGTATTTCTCCGCCAGGAATTAGCTGCAATGAAAGTAAATTTTTTAATCATTAATTTAAATTAATACAAGCACTTATACAATTCACCAAAACAGTATCTCTTACCATGGTTATGTTATTTCCATTTAAGAGAATCTGATCAAGCTTGGTAACTCTTCTACCTTCAGTTGTACTTTCACTGTCATGGGAGAGAAACACTCAAGTGAGTCTATCAAAGACTTCGCTATTTTACATGATAAAGCCAAACGTCAAACTAATCGTTATCTCGCACTAGCTACCAATTAAATTAGGCAGATTAACAGAGTTTAATTAAACAAAACTGGGAAAGTTTCCTGCATGACGACTGTCATTGAAATCTAAGGCCAGTCTTAAAAAAGGTAAGCACGTACTGAGGATTTTATACTAAAGAAGACATAAAGTAGCATTGAGCAAATGCTTTGAGAACCGTCAGCTTCGGACATTCCTCGATCTCCATTGATTACAATGTTCTTTTCACCGCAATGAGAGCGCCGAATACAAACTATTTTTGAATTGGGCGCTCTGTTCCTCAGTATCGGTGCCCGAAAAGGGAGACTTTTGTGGTTTGTTTTTCCCGCTAGTAGACATCTTCCCTGGAGTATACCAAGGACTTTTGTTACTTACTATTCGGTTACATCTTCAAGCACCATATCTTAAGATTCGTTAAGGAGTCTGTCCATAAACGTCTCATAATAAAACTGCATTAAATGTTCAGTGCTGACCAAACTGGTGAACACAACATAAAGGATACTGACAAAATCATCAAATCCTAGCAGAGTGCCGACAACTTCTTTGTCATTCTTCATGACAATATGAATTCGCGATCCTATGCATTTATCCACCAATTCTAAGCGTGGTTAAAAAGATCCCGAATTAGATAAATTTGTCAAGAATATTGCTGATTGAGAAGAAAAATACAAACCTAGTGGTAAAAGAGTAGAAGGATTCGTCACTGCAACGGCTGCCATTTTTTTCAATGGTCAATCATTTGCGTTCGCAGCGCTACCGGAAATATGTCAGTGTGCTACCCTGTGGCAGGGGGCTTTGCCTGTGGCCTCTTTATCTGACAGGCGAAATTGACTATAATTCGTTAATTTAGTTTACAAGTGATGACTAGTTTCTAATGACAAACTGCAAGTCGCACGTCTCTGCAGTGGTTTTTCAATCGAGACGAAAC
>JAQGBX010002395.1:0-20591 GCA_034698745.1 Megaphyllum sjaelandicum | reverse complement strand
CGAGTAAGTTTTGGTCAGGGAATTTTGGATTTTAGTCAGGGGGAAAGTCAGGGAAATTGAAAACGAAAATTTTGTGGCCACCCTGAAAACCTTCCGAAACAGTAAACTTCAGAAAGGCAACGGCGGCCATCTTCGATCAAGGGCTTCTGTCGAGCGCCAAATCCACGTTACCGGAAGGAGAAAAGAGTGGCATGTTTACTAACACGATGCGAGCCTTCCGTGCGTCAGTTAATTGAAGTAGTCTACGGGGAAGCGGCGAGACTCCCAAGATGCCCATTAATAATGTAACCCTTTCACGGAGTTAATAACATATTCATGGTGAAGTAGCACGGATTGGAAGAGCGATATCGCGCCACGTACAAAATGGTTGAAAACCGGTGTTTGCGGGTCACTCGACGCCAATAACCCTTTCACGAGGAAAATGTTAATAGGCGTCTGATTGAGCCAAACGCGCTTTGGCGCCATCGATCGGCTCACGGCGCCTCCTAGCGGCGGCGGGCACACCCTCGACGCTTCGGAGCGGGGCGTGATTGCCCCCTTCCGAGGGGGAACGGTTTCATCAAATCGCGTCGTGCTGGGAATGCTCGAAGGGGATATCGTTTAAAACCCTCGATTAGATTACTTAAAATAACGTTTTTCAGCAATTTTCTTCCACTTCGGTCAGCGAAACGTTGCTTTTCATTCTTCGGTCGTACCGTATACGCGAATGTTTGCTGCTATTCAGTTTTAGTTTTGAAATGAAAACTCAGTTTGCTTTGTCCGAGTTGAGTTGACCGTGGTGCGTGTCCGATTTCTTTTTCCTCCGAAGATCGATAATAACATGATCGTGAAGTTACTTCGCATCTATGTCGGAACACGCGTATAGCCAGTTGTTTATTTATCTGTATGCAGTTCGTTATTTTTGTTACGGCGCTCGGGACAGGGTTTTTAACTTTGGTTTCGGTCGTGGGCGTCTGTTGGCTGCGGGATGATTGGAATGACCCCCGCCTTAGACCGTTTGCTCCACTGAATTCCGCGCTTTTTCTTTTTCCTATAAATGCAGTTAGCTTCGTGCTCGATCAAGCGTACACTATAAATGTATGTTGTCGCTGCAATGCATACAAACGCACTTTATCAAAATATGATTTTTGGTGGGCGGATTGACGGTGGCAGCGCCGTTGTTTGAAGAATCACAATGGTACGACGAGGCTGCAGTGCGGGACCAACAAAAGATTGATACACCGAAACTAGAGGTCACGTAAGAAAAATAGCCCAAACTACGTGGAATTTCATTTTTCTAAGCAATGCTCCCATGAATTTTAAAGCGGAAAAAACCTTAAGTAACCTTTTTTACGATAAATAAAAAAAAAAAAGTGGCGCACATGTGGCACTACAAATCGGATGATTCAGGATTTGATAAATTATTGATGATGCATTTCCTTCCCTCTCGGCTTTAGCAATTCGGCGATTTAACTGCGACAAATCATGCAACAACAGCGTTCGCGAAGGATCGAGGGGGTTTTGAAGAGCGCCACCTGGTGAGTCGGCTGATGAACTTGACCAATTTGTGCTGAAAATGCAGGTTTTATTTATTTGAGTGACTATCGTAGATGAAAACGTGTTACGCTACACTTCGTAGCGCCTTTAACGTTGTTACCACATACTGTTACGTGTTATGAGCGATTTCCTAAGGATCTTGCTGCCTCGTAAACTTGTCATTAACACGCTGGTGTCTCTTTAAAGTAGCTTCTAATTATCAATGAGTTGAGCGGGCTAAGATCTACTCTGGCTGCTCTAACCGGCACGAGACTTAAGGTTAAGGTTACGATGAATCTGATCTCTACTAATTTCTATCTGTGTTCGTGAAAAAGGACGTTTGTGCGACCTGAACATTGCATTTCCTGCATGTTACGGTGACAGCCTATCGTAATTGTGCATGGCACTTATTCGACGGCCTCTTCTTAAATTTTCGGTGAAAATTCTGCATTCTGGTGCGCGCCCAACGTCGTAATAAAGTGCTTACATTTTCGTTTTATTATGAACCCAGTATATATTGAAATAATTTGCTTCAATTAACACTAGCCTTGTCAGTGTCACCCATTTTGCACGTTACGACTCGGCCATTCGGCGCATCTGTCGCCACCGTAATGGGGTGGCGTTGGCGCTGCGCAGACACGGAAAAATGGTCATTATCAATCCATTGGTGAGAGACCAGTGATGCTCCCTTATCGATGGAAAACTCTTCTATATAGGTGCAATCGGATTTGCGACTGCGTCAGCGGCTACATTTCGAATTTAGTGAAAATTGAGATTTGGATACCCCATAGCGTCCTCCTCCCCCCCCCCCACTCCCCTCTGAACATTGTAGATTCCAAAGGGAAAGTTCTGACCCTCTCGGTGACATTTCCTTAGCTTTTTTCAGCCAATGCCACCCCTTACTACATGTACATCGCTGTATTTGTATCGATTTCAATAGGACGTAACATTCGAATAAGTTAGGTGATCTTTTACTCCGATGAGCAAAACTTTTAATTGCGCTTTTCGAAACTTTCTTCAGTTTTATTCATTTGGCCCGAATAAACCTCCACATCGGCGATGACTTTCACAAATTGCGTTACAAATTAACTTTAAATTGGCCTGATTCGCTCCATTGCCGTTGTTTGCGTGGGTGGACGAGATAGCCCCTAAATATGAATATGGATAAAGGAATGATAAAGTGCAGTTTATAAATGATGTCGGTGAATGGGGAAAGTGGGGCGATTAAACTCATTCTCGGAAAGTCGATGAATATTCATGATTATATGTTTGCGTGGATATAAACGAGATGTATGTTTTGCTAATTTGGTTTTAATTTGGGTTGTTAAAAACTCCGGTGAATGCTGCTCCTTTAAGTATTATTCGGGTTTCGTAATCGATGTCTGTCTGCTTCGCATAGAATTCATGCTTAACATTATCCTTAATCGACAATGGGTGTGAATTTTCTATAAGCTCGATCGTAAATACCCGTGTAACAAAAAGTGTTAGGGTGCGAGCACAAAGAACGCTTATTGCAGGCGTTTACCACTCGGCGTACACTGGCGCCACCAAGCGGAATAAGAATGCGGCATGCTTTTTAAATGAGTGCGCACACAAAGAAAGCTTAGCCGAGTCAGGCTAAGAAGCCAGAAGCGCTGATAAGCTGATAGTGGCACACAGATCACTATTTAACTGTAATTGTTGAACATGGTAGATGTTGACTTTTGAAGTAATTTGATTTAATTACTTTAAAAACAATGATAAGTTTTTTAAACCAATGTGCGTGACGATTTTAACACGTGATTAGGCCTACATGTTAAAAAACTTTTAAAAGTAGGATTCGTAATTTAAGCTTCTGTCTGAGTTCCACTTGTTCTGTATATGTAAATCGTTTCTTCAGCAGCATTGACTAGGACCCACCTGTGGACTGGTTGGATTCCACTACATGTAGGCCTATATGAGTTTTCTATTCAAATCATAGAATTTTGGACACCCGCGTTAATTTTCCGTAGCCTACCATTTTATGAGCATATCAGAAACGGACGTTTTTCGTGACCCGAACCGTTTAAATCTTTTTTTTCCTCGAATTCGCTTAATTCGAGGATAATCGTTTTATCGACGACAAGCGGCCACTTTTTTATTCATCTGTGTTAAACGTGTGAAATTTCCCGCGGTTTTGCAGGTTTTCAGGGAGATTACGGAGCCTGCAAGCAGCTGACTTGACTCCGAACCACTCTCGTCTAACTCTTCACGTGAAGTGAAGTGCTCGCGATTGAAGGGGGAGGCTGGAGGGGCAGGGGTCCCCCATTGAGCGTTAAGGCTAGGTGGACGCTTTTCTGTTCGGTGTGTGTTATTGATCTCGTCGTCGCCTAGACTAGCTCCTGATACGGTGACACTATTATCGAGGATTTTGCGGACGACAGTTGTCACTTAAGGACTTTGGGGTGTCGTCTGGGGAGGGGGCCGGGGGGCGTCGAGGGGCTCCGTGATTCCTCGGCCCCACCCTCGCGTTCCCAGTTTTTTTTTTTATCGGTGCAAATCTTCTCCCGCGTCCTTCACTTTGGAGAGGCAAAGACTCACCGTCTTGGTTGCGGATCATCATTATCATTGCACGCAAAACGAGCGAAATTCTCTCTCGTCAGAAGTCAGCCGAGCATAGTTTCCGAGAAACCATTTACGGCTGGGAAGGGTGGAGAAGGAGGATAACCAGCTCGAGTGACGGGAACGTCTGCATTTTTATCTGATGAATGGTTGATGTCCCAGCTAGATTCTGCGAAATTTGTGGGTACCAAAACTTGGCTTAAAAAAAGTGAAACACGAAAATTTTGATCCTAGACGAGGAATCTTATGCAGAGTCGAGTAAATTCCTTTTGCCATTTCATGGAATCAACGACTAAAAGAACGTGCTTCCGGGAAATTCCTGCCAATTGGCTGCGTTCTCGTTGGACTTGTTTTCCAGTCGCTTGCCACCGGAAAACCAACCGCAAGGTGAGGCATAAGTCTGTAAATTTCTTGTTGTGCCTCCTGCCTTCAATATAGTGCAAATTTAACAGACTTATGCCTCACCTTGTAGTTGGTTTTTCAGCGGCAAGCGACTGGAAAACAAGTCCAAAGTGAACGCAGCCACAGACTGAATAAAATGGCACGTGATGACGGCATGTAATGACGAAATCTGCATATGGTCCGTTCCGTTACGGTGTGAAGACATTTTTGGTTGCCAACATATTTAGTCACCACTCTTCGTGTTAAACCTATGCGCGTCGTCTGCTCCTTCAATGGGTTGATTGATATTCTTCGAAATTGACTTTATTTTCTAATTTCTTGTACTGTATATACATGTATATCGGTATTTTTGAATCATTGGAGTCGACGTAAAATGTTTTTTTATCATGCAAGCAAGTACAGGCATCCTATTTCAGAAATACTTAAAAAGGTCGCCGTTTCTATAACATTTACATGTAAACAGAATATAAAATACGGTGTTTATTAGTCCTCACGTAATGCAAAAATACTGAAATATGTACAGTTCGACGGTTATCTATGAAAGCAATTACATGTAAGTAGCAGACGACGTTTGACTAAAAATGTTTCCAATCAAAAATGTCCTCGCAACGGCATGCCAAGGATCCTTAATCCGAATCTTAGAAGATTCTGTATTTATTTTAACTTCTCGTTTGCGCCCCGTATTTTCTGGGAGGTGGCGCCAGGGTCAAGGTTCACGGCAAATACTGTATGTCGGGGGTTATGCGATTTAATACGTAGTGCATTTATACAGAAGTGCAGCGTTTGAGTTCGATTGCCCTGGTTGCGGCCATAGGCGCTTATGAAGCCAACCATGAGACGTGAAAAAACAACCATTGTCATCAATGATGTACAGTAGCTTTCCGAGTCACTATACTATAATACAGTGTCATGTACATGTAGCATAAGCTTCCATCTTGAATGCGTATGGCATCTCACACCGAAATGTTAGCTTGTTTTTCTTGAGTAAACGTGGCAAACTGTTATTGTAAATTCTTGGCGCGATCGAGGGAAGCTTTGAAATGTTCTCCAGTTATTGTTAAGAAGATTTTTTTTTATTATTTCTAATGGAATTTAGGAAATTCTCACATTTTTCAACTTGAAATTCCCATGATTGAAAAACGGGGGTGCGTAGACACCAAACAGTAGACAGAGCCATTGACTTTTGTACGTGAACGTCCTTGTCGTCTGGTGAAATGCCAAAAAATTGTATTTGGAAGGGAGGAGGGGGAGACAAATTTTAAGTGACATTATCTTGAGACGGCTTATGGTTTCCCCCCTTCATTTTTTTTTAAAAAATGTCAACTTTTTTCAAATTCAAATCTTCTGAAATGCACGCTTAATTATATTCCTGTTTGTCGTTACCACCCCCCAAGTTCGTTTTTTTGTGCGCTAAACTTCACGTTGCACCCCACATTTTCATATCCGTCTCCTCCCCACGCGTCTATACAATACTCTTGTTTGTTTTTATTTGCTTAGACGCGAAGTAGCCTTGCTAAGAAATATCATCACCATCATTACATGGCGATCCCCTTGATTTTCTGTTATCAGTCTGAAGGTTCATTAGCCCAGATTGCTCACTTTTGGTTGGTTGATGGTTGAAAGTGGATTTTGACAACCTAAGCAGTGACATATCCCTTTTTTTGTACGCCTGCCATGGGGTCTCCGCTTTGCGAACTTGTCATCGCCATCGATCATTTTCGTGACATCTCCATGGTTCTCATAATGACAATTCCATATTCGCTCCACAAATTACGTTTTAAAGGACTCGTATGACCGCCATACTTTTCGAGACTTTTTTAAAGAGTAAACTCATTTCCTTCAGATTTTTTTTGTGCTAATTTTTAGTTAATTAATTTTTTTTCTATATTTGTTGCATCGTGTATCGTTAATTTAATATTCGACTAACGTGGTTTGTCGTCCTCCACTGTCATTGGCGATCGCTCGTGGAATAAAACCCAAATATATCTCCAAAATTCTCAAAGACTTGGGGGTTTCTAATATAGTTGTTACATGTACTTGCATATTTATTGATTCGATGTTGTTGGGAGAATGTGAATGGTCTCGTCAGGGTGGAGAGTTGGCAATTTTCTCGAACATTTGGTTAGATCCTTCTCTTATTTTCGGTCTAATATTCGTTTCAATTTCCACGTCACGTTACTTTTTTATTTTCTTTCATTCGAGAAAGCATCCCGCCTTTAATGGGGAATGGAGGGACTATCGATTTTCGCGCTATCAAAAACGGTTTACTGTTTTGGGCTGTCATGTCACTGGTGCCAGGGGGACAAAAAGAGTCATCGTTGGTTGGGAAGCCAAAACTTTTCGACAGAATGAAATCTCAAATTTTAAACAAATAATCGACGTTTTTAATAAACGTTTATTTTATTGAATTATTCAATTGGATAGAAAATATAGTGTATGTTCTCGTAAGATGCAATGCTAAATTGTAACGATCTTGTTGCGAATAGCATTGTGAACTGCAGTAATGTTCATGAAAACGCTACGCACTGATGTCTAAATTTATTTTACGTTATTTACGTTTCTTTTCTTTTTTGTACATGCACGGTATATGGAAGTACGTAATTTACGCAGCGGAAGCCGCTTAATTCGATCACGTGGGTTCCAGCAATTTTGATCGAAATATTAAGCGATAAATGTAAAAAACACAATAAACATTGACCGTATGAAAATAATTTGCTGTGTTTTAAAAATACATCTATTTAGTCGTATTTACAGGTTATGCGCATGTTTAAAATGATATTTGTTTTTAAAAAAAAGTTATAAGTACTGTTTGGTGATGCCTGCTTGCTGCAACGGCTGAAATTTCATTTTCTAAATAACGCAGAAAATCCATCTGAGTTCAACGGCTGATGCATTAGATGCTTAGATGCACGCTTGTACGTTGTTCAAACGTGTCCGTACTTTTATGAAAGCTGCCTAAAATTGTTTCGCTTGTTTGCATTATACAGACATGTGGTAATTTGATCGAATTAAGCGATGAGATAATCCAATTAAGCGTTTTTTAACATAGGGCAGTATAGAAAAAAATACATTCTGAAAGTTTTGATCGAATAAAATGGCTGATCGGATTAAACGGCTTTCATTGTATGCAAGCGAAACTATCCCAATTCTTTTAACATCTTTTCAATCAACAGAAAATGATAGATTTTGTCATCGCTTAAGACATGATGGGGAAAAATAGTTTACATTCTTTTTCACAAAATTTGCAGCTGTCATCCTTTTTTCAAAATTTTACCGATTTCGTCGTTATTGTTCACATGATGGCGCCACCAGCTCCAACCTTATGTAGTTCGACCGTAGCTTCTCATTGAGTGCTTTTTGTACTCCCTAATTAATTGTTGGACAGTTTGATGCGAGCTGGTTTTCTTCTCACAAATTTTCTTCGAATTTCACTTTTTTTTCTTCTGTTTTCATCTCCGCCTTTCGATTTTGTCTCCCTCTCCTTTCCTCCCCCGCAACCCTCTAGCTCGTGCGCCGTAAGAGTAAGTTGGGTCGTCGTTTCTCAAATATTGCAACAAAACTCGTAGTTTCAGCTCCAACCTTCATATTTCAGTCGCGCACCAGATGGCCTCAAGTGATTTATGGCGGAGGTCCCCTTTGCGCTGATTGGTTCAAATAAGTACCCTCGCACCCACTTACGAGGGTGCTAAACGTGATCGACGGAAATGGGGGTGCTTCGAGGTTGCCTCGTCGGTGGGTCTCCGAACGAGGAGCTCTCCTCTTTCTATGCAATTTTATGGGGCGCCAACTCATTGGTGCAACCGGTCCTCGGGTTATCATAGGCTTTAATTGGAGATTACTCACGAAATTTTCCTCGCGACCTTTTAGAATTCAAAAAGTTAAAACTGCTTAACTTTCCTTCTGCTAAATTTTTTTCGTTTCTTGAAGGAAGTCAACTACGTCATTGTCACATTTTTTTTCATTTTATTTGAAAAAAAAATCCTTATTTTTGGACTCGCTCATGAATTGCTTTTTTATAAGCAATTGACCCGATTTTAATTTTGCTTTTTTTCTAAAAAAAAATTCTGACGATGTTTTAATTGTACTAAATGTTCGTTTTGGGCGTCAAGCGTTCGAGTTGCGGCTATTGAAAGAATATATTCAGAATTCATTGCTATTAAATTGGGTTAAAAGTATACCCTAAGCTACTTTTTTTTTAATGAAGAAAAAAAAATAAGTTAATCCGTGTTACTTTTTAACGACTGACACGGCTATCGATTTCGCTTAAAAAATGTTCGAGTATCATTAAAGCGCGCACTACTCGCAACTTTTTTTTTTTGCTTTCTCTCTGCTAAATTTCAACTTTTTTTGTTTTCGTTCGCATTAGGCCTAATTAAAACTGAGGAGGCTTTTTTTTCCCCTTCCTTATTTTTAAGCTTTCTCATATTCAGTTGACATTCTCGTGGTAGCGTTTTTTGACTCCACTTTTCGTTCGTGTCCGTCCCTCTTGGCGCCCCAAATGGACTCTTCCTAATTAGGACCTCCACTCGACTCACTCAGGGTGTTGAGTGTCTTCTCCGCAACGCTGATGGTAACCAAATTTCTTGCGTTTTTACGAAAGTCCACGGACTCCGACTTGTGACGTTTTTTACCCTTTAACGTGTCGTCGTCATCATCATCATCCTATGCGTTCGTCGTTGTCCGATCGGGATTAATTCAACCACGATGCTATTGGATATCACGTGCGAACAATCGACCTATCGGGAAGACTACCTATCGCAATTAACGGGACTCCGTAATTTCGTATCTAATGGATTCGTATTGGTCATCGGATAGCGCGCTTTTCGTGGATAGGAGTTAAATTAGCCTGATTGGTTTTCATTTTTCGAGAAGCTACCTGAGTGAACGGTGGTTTATTTTGCTATTTATTCGTTAATCATGTTTTGTACGTATTCGTACTACAAACCTTTGGTTTACATCCCGAGTAAAGGACTTTTTCCACCGGTAAGTTCCCAATTTCAGTGCATTTTCTTGACAGTTAATTCCTTACTCGCACCAAAACCTTTTCCTAATCGCCGATTAAACTCGGTTCGGTGCCACCCGTTATGATCCGAACGCGCCTTGGAATACATGTATGTGCCTATAAGGATGTTATGATTTTAGGCTTGCATTTTAAGCCTTTCTGAACACGTTACGAACGACCATGTTCAACATTTTTTTGTTGCATGACATTTTTGCCAGTTTGATGAAAACGGGGAGTCCGAAATGGTCCATTCTTTTTTCATAAAACATTGCGAAATACCTTTCTGGCGAATGGTAAGACTTATGAAACGTGGTTTTCACACGTATGCAAATAATTGATATAAAATGTATTAAATTGAAGTTTAACTTTTTATTTTGGATTAAAAATGTCATTATTATGAAAGTTTTTATAAACCTTTCAAGAGAATTTAAGCGAACAAAGAAGCTTTTATTTTGGGAAAGGGGGGGGGCAAGGAAGAGGCAGTTTAGGGTGTAATTGTCAGATTCAATGATTTACCATAGGATCTGCTTCATTTTCTGTATTTTTCGTTAACTTTGGAGGTTAGCCTTGAAGCGCAATTAAAAAATTCACGGAAGAGAGCATTTGCCCAGTAGTTACTCAAAGTTCCACTGTTGTTAATTTAGTGCTTCCTTCGTCGTATCTCGGAAATCCGAGACACACCATTTGCATTTGACCGTCAGGAAAAATAACTGACCAAAACGAATTTTATGCCAAAAACAGGATAAAGGGCCCCAAAATCCCCTCGAAAACTATTAAAAACGGGCATCTGGATACTATTACACGGCCTAGGCATAAGAGTGAAATGGGCTATAATGGCCGAACATATGAGAAGGAAATTAGCGGGATAAGGGTGAGTGTAAAAAGGGGGGGGGGGTACTAGTTGGGATGCCTCCGAAGAACTCCATGTTAGTACCACGGATGATAAATTCAAGACGAAAAGATAAGTTTTTTAAGCGTTTGAGGGAAGACGAAAATGTCCATGCACTTCGGTGAAAAGTGGTAAAAAAAAGAGGGTCGCAGGTCAACGTTACCGAGTTTGCTGGTTCCAAATTCTTGGTAGCTGTCTCGGGTTACTTCTGGAGTTCAGGACAAGTTTAGGTTCCCCCAAACTTTCACAACTCCTCAAAAGTTGCATTTAGTTTGATCTGAAATGCATCGTACTTTCGCCTTTTCGGTGGTAATTTGGCACTGTCGCGCCATAATACTGGATGTGGTGGAGTTCTTCTGAAGTAATTTCTGTTTTTGTACTTTCATTGTTTCTTATTTAGCCTTAAGGCCCTTGTTAACCCTGATGCCGTGTTCGGATCTGAGGCAGGGTCCTAGTTTAGTCGAAAAATCTCGATTTCATCGATTAAAAGTATTATCGAGTAGCTTGCAGTTGGTACTGGCACGTAATCTTTACCTAATGATCATCGCCTAATCGTTCACAAGTGTTTCGTGTTTGTTTATAAACCAGGGGTTGGCGCCGTTACCTATCAAAACTCGGAGTTATTTTTAGTTTATCGGAAAATATTGATATTTATCCAATTATTGCGTTTCATTGAACAGGTGGCGCTCCCATATGCTTCTTACGCAAAGGGTCCTCAAAATATTATCCAATCTAAACAAAAACCTCGTTCTCCTATAGTTTCGTATAATTGCTTTCTAATTAAAATAGAACAACTTTTAAATGCATATACATGTATAACAGTAATTGAAGTATACGAAATATTGCATCAAGTTCAGCAATGGGCGATTAACATCGGGTTTCTAAAAAAAATGTAGCAGACCTTGCACGTTCATTCCTCTCACATGACAGTCGGATAGTGACATTAATAGTGACCGTGTTGGTAATTTGGGAGTGATGGCTGGTAAGGTTGGTATTTTATTGATCGTGAAAGGTTGAAAAGTGATGAATGTGATGTGATGCAACATATTTGGAGGTATTGTCATTATAATTGATGACATTTTGGGACTCTTTGAGTTTTGTTCATTATTTTTTGTGGGATATAAACTACTGCATAATACGAGAAATAACGAGGTTGCACGCTCGAGCATGTATATATTTTGTTAATTGGTCGTTCACATTGACTTTTGTGATTCTGGTCTTTCTGACCCTTTTTCGGGGGAACCAAAGGAGTGTCTCAGATTTGATGTAGTAAATTTTAGAGCGGATGTTGGTTGGGTTTGTTTTTTTTTTGTCTCTCGTGACGTGTATACTTAATCCTAGCCATAAGACGACGCACCCCGCAACAACTTTAGTTGGATAACTTGACCTCAAATGCCCTAATTTATCTGACGTCAGCAGTTTGTCCCCAGATTTCTCGCGAGGGGGGCGTCCGAAGAATCTTAGGTTTTTCATTCGTGTGCCTCTGTTATCGATTCAAATATATTATAATTATCCTTTGTATTTTACGAACTTAATTAGCATGTTCAACTAGCGCATTAATATTTAGTTATAATGCAACTATAAGCTTCTGTTAATTACGAAGAAAATTGCTGCTTCCCCGCATGGCGGTAATTACACCCTTACATGCAGTACTCTTCGAGTATAGTTTACATTTTTATTTGCTGGAAAGTATTGATCAATGATTTTTATTGCGTGTCCTTTTTGCGTTGATGGAGATATGGACGATCATTCGATCGGAAAAGGTAGTTTCCATGTTTCATCCGATGTCAGTTTTAAAAATGTTTTGAGATAAATATTTTAATAGCATTTTAAGTTTAAACGAAATTTTCTCAGTCGTTTTAATTAATTTTCTGAAATGTCAGGCAGTTTGCCAAAGCGCCATGTTAGGCCTACTAATCCGGACTTCCATTTTACATAGGCATATTATATCTGTTAATTTATTTCCACACTATTTCATCAGTTTGTTAATTAAACCATCGTGAAATTGATATTTTGAATGAATAATTGAGAAAAGTCAAAAGTAAAGTGATTTACAGTAGTTAAAAAGTTTAAAAATGTGCGTATCCAACACTCCTATGCAATTATAAAATTACATCATTTTAACATTTTGGCAAGCAGCGTGCCCTTCACATTTACAATGGCGACCTTTGAGGATAAGTATTACATTTTGTTTCACTTTTTGAGTTATGAACACTGAAGGCGAATTCATTGAACAGAAAACCAGCACCGTGGAAATGTCAAGGTCTCTTGGCCCTAACCATATCCGTTAATTATCTTTTCATTTTTTAAAATTAGATTTCTGGAATTTACCGTGTATTTTAAATTTAGGGATGGTCCGAAAATGCTTTTCTCAAAATGGTACACTTCTGGAAACATTCTGATTAACATCTCTTCTCTCAAAAAAAAAGCAAAATTTCTAATGAATCGACAATACTATACATGTATACAGTATGTCTTAAATTGTTCGAAATTTCTGTATACGTTGCCATGCAGGGTCGTCTTAAACTTACGTAAACGTTCGTCGCGTTCAGGTTTTTCTTATGGTTTCAGTCAAAAGCCCATTTATTTAATTTATGACATTTTCATTCCCGAAGAGGAATTTTTTCCAGTAGATAATTTTCATTTATGGCCTCAATTCGTTTTGAGATAAATTATTCATTCGTGGAAATTTATTTGAGTCGAGTGCATTTTTCAAAGTGGTGCACGTGTCATATTAATATGGGAAATGAGGATAGTTCCTTATCTCAAACATTTATTTCGCATAAATTAAAGAAACCCCGTGCAGCCTGAGTAGCGTTATTTATGGATAAGCCTGGTAACTTTGTTAAAAAAAATACTTCTCAGTTTTTTGGCTAGTAGTTTTGCTTCGCCGAAACAAAAATACACGTAATTCAGAAGCCTTCTCGCAACATTTAATACGTCCTTTTTGATAAATGTCGATTATCCGTCGTAAATCACGCCATATTCGCAAAGACGTTCTTATGCTTGATATAAAATCGTGGGCCAATACACATAATATACAGCAAAAAGCTTACGCCGCACTTCTCGGTTTCAAAACGACTCGAAATAGATTCTAGCATTTTTCCCACTCCATAGCAGTCACACGTTTTAAAATATCTGTATGAAGAATGTCGGCATTTCCTTTGTGTAGGCTGGCTACTTTTTTAATACACAGATGCCATTTAAATGTCTCATGCATGGAAATTTGTCATACAAAGATACATGTAAGCTCTGTTTTCAGTGAGAACAATTTTTACTCTCCATGCACATACATTACAGTATGATCCATTATTCAATAGTATGCATACATTTTCAATGTATTAATTATTCGTCTAAAATAATTCTGACATAATTTTAATATTTAAATATACAGTAAATGCTTGAGAAAAATTTCTTAAGAGTAATGCTTTTTCAAACGTCAAGAATGCAGAGAATCAGGGTACCTCTAGACTTGGAAAACCTGGAAAAGAATGACTTATTTTGAAAAAGTCAGGGAAATTGAACGTACACTATACTATAGTCATGTTGTTGCAATCCAAAATTAATGCTTCTACATGGTTAGTTCAGGTCCCATTTTATGCGTGAAAATGTGCAAGCTTTTCCACGTTTTCCGAGGACAAAATTGAAAAATTTCCCACGTTTTCCGAGTACACATTTGCAAAATTTTCCATGTTTTCCGAGTACATAATTTTTTTTTTAATTTTTTTTTTAAATTTTCTATGTTAATTTTCAAAATTGTCAGGGAAGTTGAAAAGGAAATTTGGGGGGGGGGACCCTGGGAATGATTTTAACGCAAATTCCACAACCACGTGTGGACAAATTTTCAGATCCGTATACCATTTCGATACCTGTTTTATTTATGAGCCCTATATACGCTATATGCATTTGCTAGCAGGTAATATCGCGGAACTGCTTACGCTACTTTGTAATTACTAATCAGTCATTCTCGGCTCAACCCCATTAAACCGCTCTAATCCCTCCATTCATAAGGTGCTTAATTTAATCCACTTAGCGGTTCCTATATTGCGCGCTTTCTAGGCCACTGCCATATTTCTAGTCTTCAATTGATGCGATTAGTTTTTCTCTGGTGTGTTTGGAGGGGTGGGAAGATTTAATAGTTGATTTGATATCAAACGAGCGTGAAATGCGAATGCCATGCACCGAGGCAAAGAGAGCGAGATGGTTTGTGGACAATAAAAGGAGAGGAAGCATCCACCATGGAAAATAGGCCAAACGCGAACAGAATATTAGCCGCCAACAGAAGACAAATGGTTGACCAATTGTTCCATCTAAGTGGAAAATGAAGCTTGTCGAGCAAAATGTCCACCACTGAGATTATACACGAGACAAATGACGGGGTCTGAAGCCTTTAAATCTCTATTCGACCAATATTGTGGGACGGTCAAGATGACGAGCCAGAAATAAAAGCCTTAGCACGACGCCCATACGTTAGCGCCTTTCAAGCCAAGAGATAAATGGTACGTCTGAACTGGCCTGCCATGGACAGTCCGAAAAGTTTAGCTGGCTCGCTTCGGACACTAGCCCCATTATAGGCCATTAGAACGCGTAAAGACAAGCTGTCGTGGTTTCGGTTTTTCTAGCCCGGATGTCCTTATCGAGGCTGTTACTTATAAACACCCTTTGCCTGCAAAACAACGTCCTGGCTATACCAACAACGTCCATAAAGGACGTCCGGCCAAGGGGGGGTGGGGTATTTGCGAAAGTGGGACACAGGCGGAAAGGGGGGGGGGGTTGTTCAAGGAAAGTGGACGTCCGGATGTCAACTTGTGCATAAACTGCCCCTGTATGGAGGAAGAGTTCATTTTGGTCTTTGAAACTGGATGGTTTGGTATAATTTTGTAGGGGGAAATTCCCTGTTCCCAATAATATTCTGTAGGTCAGTGGTTCACTAGTTATAATACTTTCAATGTAAAAGTTTATAAAGAACATATTAAAAATTGCTTATGTAATCTTAATAGCTGTTTTCAAAATTAGGCGGAGGAGGGGGGGTCTAATCACAAAATTCCAAGGATTAACAGAGACCAATTCCAATCCCAAAAATACTAAGACCATACTGGTACTCTTTGGTCTGCTCGGTTCCAGCCATAGTATACGAAAGGACAAGTATGCCAACTCTTAATTGTCAACTTTTCCCTAGCCATTAGAGAGCCTATACGCTACTAGCCATGTGCTCGCAGCGTCTCGTAGGTGTATAGGACGATGGGGAACGTCGTTCACTTTAAGTGAGTTGCTCACTCCTACTTCACTGAACTAGTTCATCTTTCACTATTTCGAACCCGATTCAGCATAAAGGTGCCGACACGGAGTCCGCATGCTGGTCTTTTCGTATATACTGTGGTCCCAACCATCTGCAGTGTGCATCCTTATTTCAAATTTTGTTCGCTTGGACCACTTCCATATCGCATTATTGTAGATTCATTATGAACGAGAAAAGGAAAAAAAAGTTGTCTTAGCAGTTTGTGGAGAAATGTCCTCATTGCTATTCAGTTTTGCATGATTTGTCCGCAGAATTGTCGGACGGCCTTTCGCGGTTGAAAAGGCTCTTTGTCTTTTTTGTCATTTTGTTCGCGCGAGCTTTGTCACCGCTTCGCGTTTAATATCATTTATCACTCTCGCAGCGTTGCTGTCATGTCCATGCTATGTTCAAATCCCACAGTCAAAAAGGACGATGATCACCGACGCATCCTCCTCTTCTGCGTGATATTGTTTTCCTAATGACATCGCTAATATCCGATGCCCAATCGATACGTGTCCACTAGAACGCCTGTGCGACTTATAGAGGGTGACAAATTGCGTTTTGATTTTTGTTCAAATTTGTTTACGCCGAACTCTTTTGCCTATCGACGTTTTAACTCGCAAAGTTTTATATCGATGTTGAAAATGGGATATACCCCCTCGCGCAGTGAGATGATTAGCCGAAGAGAGTCCACCCCTCGTTGCGTAGACGGTAATAAACTAGCGCATTTTCTCGGAATGTATACTGTTTCTACATAAACAACGTCTCGAAATGACTTCTCCCTGCTTTTAACTCGGTATTAATATCGATATTTATGAAACCACCAGGGCCATGGTGCCAAGCTGTTTGCTGCGACAATGGCGTACACGCGCTTGAAAATGGAAAGATTTTACGGGATGGGGAATATGCATTGCCGATGGGGAAATTTCAGGACCTTGTAATTTATATTGTGTTAAAGCAGCCATGCTAGAACAAGAAATCTGCATTTTCTTCAATTATACCGAAATATACTTTTTTGTCTGTCTTTTCTGTCTAACTGTGAGAACACAAAGAATGCTTACTTTCGACGTACATACATCTTTCAGCTTCTTTGGTGCTTGTTTTCAGCTTCTTTTTTATAGCTTTGGAACGCACAATGAACGTTGATATCAGCGTGATGGTCAGTGTGCTTGCTGACACACTTGACTTTTCATTAATTATGCTATTACATGTAGGTGAAACATTCCGCGTAAAAACTTCCACAAGCGCATTAGTATCTCATGATGAGGGCAGGACACGGTACTTAGGCGATATACAATCGATGACTACACTTTTGACCAATCTGTGTGCCTCTCTGTGTCTTACAAATTTGCTTTCAGATTTCCAAAAAAAAAAATATATATTAAAAACCTTCTTGAAAGCTTATAAGCGCTTCTTGTAAGCTCATGCCTGTCTCGGCTAAGCTTTCTTTGTATGCGCCCTCATTTAAAACGCATGCCGCATTCTTAACGCCGAGTGGCAAGCGCCTGCAATAAGCATTCAGTGTGTTCTCACCCAAAGACGCGAAGAAGATATACACTGTATTATGCATGAAAATAAAATGAAGTCTGGCGCTGTTTTCACGAGCTATTTTTGTTTGTTTTTAGTCTCGAGTTTCTCAACGCATCCCAATGAAATGGGGAAATTTTATTTTATTCTCCTCTCGACATTGTCACAATCAGAGGCTGTCAAATTAAACATCTCGCGTGAAACTTTTATTTCCTTCTCGTAAATGGCGATGTCTTTAATTTCCAACAATTTCCGCTCAATTCTCTTCTTTAATATTGCAGTCGAGCGCCGCGCAAGATTGGCTGCAAATTGAATTAAAACATTGACCGTTCGGAATCCCTCTTAATACTTTTTATAGCAATTCGTAGGTAGCTCTTTTTCTCAGTCAGATTTCTCCTGATCCGATTTTGTTTTTATGAAACTCATTTCCCCCTAGTGTTATTTTCGGATTGTTCACGCCAAATTTGCTCGGCGACGCTGGCGCAAAAGGGGTTCATCGCATGGCGATAGGCCATTAATTGTTTCGTCGTTTCGATGTTCGTGTCGCTCGAGAAAATCTCATTTTAAACCACTTTATGAGCCAATTTCCGACAATTGAAGTAGGCCGAGGAATTGGCAGTTGGTCGCTGGCGAAATTACCACCGGAGATGTTGACAAGCGCCGCGGGGGCTCCCATTTTGCCGATTAAATTATTTTATGCGTAATGTAACTACTCCCAATGGCACTTAGCGACGTAAATGCTCGCCAAATCGACTATGAAATGCCAATTCCCCTTGCAGCGAATGAAATAATTAAATTTCTCACTTGGAAATTGCCCCGCTTTTCAACGCGTTTTATATACGGCGCTCCCATCTGCATCGGCATTTGCATCGACCACGTTTTTGGGAACAGAATTTGACGGAAGAAATCGCGACTCGCGACATGTATACGAGCCGGACATTTTAGACCCAGACCCCACTGGACGAGGCCCGGAGAAAGTTGGAAGTTGATTGTGGGATGGTTGTGGTCGCAACGACAAATGTTGAAGGGTTTTTCGGCTTCATCCAGACGCCATCTTGGGGACGTTCATGATGTCACTCCGAGCTTCCTTTAGGGCGGTGGACACCAGGCTGTATTTGATATCGAGCTGCGAAAAGACTGAGTTACCCGCTACACGTATATCATAATATGAGTTCTTTGATACAACCTGCATTGAATCGCAATATGGCTAATTTGCACCCCCAACAACCCTTTTTAGCATTTCTCTTTGCTCGTCTTCGTATTTAGCATGTCTCTCTGGGAGCCTCTCATTGTTCGATGTGTAGAACAAAACTAGGCTGGGGACTCGTTTTCAATTTTTTACTATATAGGAAAAAAAAATAATGCAATAAAAATTAACCCATTTTATTCAGCGAAATCGATAGTTTGTATACTGCATGTGTTCGCAACTCTGGCATTGTATTTTGAAGTATACGTTATTATCTACATGTATTTATTCGGATACGGAACAGAAAGTAAACTGCATACCTCCGAGAAGAGGTTCATTGCTCTTTGCAATTTGTGATTGCCTCATTAATGAAAATTGATCGGCATTTGGCCTGACCTTAATTCCTTTTTGAAATCGAGTGTTGTATGAAAATGTTAGATAAGCGTTCAATGAGATTTAATGAAGGGAAATGAAGGGTTTTCTTGAAATTCCAACGAAACCCTCGCACCAATCTAAAAAGACTGGAGAATATGCACGAATGCGGGCATCTGTGAGCAAAATCTGTTAATTAAATATTGGATCTATCTGATTTGTATAAATTCTTATATTCCTGTTAAGTTTTATCGGCCCGTCAATGGGTAGGCGTACATTCACGTTGAAGCATATTCCAGTCGCTTGCCAACCAGTGTCGCTTAGTGGTAAGCGTCTGCATTAACACTTGAGCGACTGGAATAAGATTCAACGTGAATGTATCCATCCTATGGCGTTATGCATGACGCTTGTCAACAGATGGCACTGGCAACAATCAATTTGACAACAGATAGTGACGCTACGTAATATTGCATTCATACATGTCAGCAATATTTCGTCGAGAACTGTCTTTAATTCCTGAGTGGATGGCCATTCCCCGTTGCGGCAAATGGAAGAAATCTTGGAAGAAAATATTGAAAATAAAATTCACAACAACCTAATGGCTACTTCAAATGCGAGTGGTTTTCGGAAAAAAAGCGTATCAATCACAACGCCGTATTACTCGTGAAGTAGAGCCGTATATACGAAGGGAGAACTTCCAATTTCCGTTTTTTTTTCCCTTTCTTTTTTGGACATTTTTCTCCCCCCATTTCTCCGTTGCTGCATATTGGAATTGAAATCGCGGACGTGAATAGATATATCTTTTTCACTAAATAGACAGGCAGGCAGGCAGCCTTTTGCCCGAAGAAGGGAAATTTGCCAAGTGGGCCCCAATCCTCTTCTTGTTTAGTACCACGGGCCAATATATCTTAGGCGAACGTTTTACGCGGCACTGTCTAGGCAATATGAAAGCAGCCGAGCATTAAGGACAAACAGTTTAGCTATATAGCAGGTACATGAAATTTTCACTCGGACAACATATTGCACGCCGAGCTAAATTGGCTGGAAAATGCAGTGGAGCAAAACCGATGATAGTCTAAAGTATTAAATCCTCGTTATCGCTCGTAATCTACCGGCAACCGACATGAATTTTTCAATCTCCTTCGGCAAAACGGCTGCCAGGGAAATTCCGAAGCCAATATCATCCTTTCTGATGGCTGTCTATAAAAGTCACTCACTTTCTGACGCTGAATTTCGAGCCATTTCGGCAGCGGGGAAGAAAGTGCAAAAAAAAAACCCACGCTGGCGATTTGCTTATTTGAATCGAAATAAAAAATGGAAATTGAAAAGGCGCTGGAATGGATTTCGTAGAAGAGTTTGTTCGAGCATTACCCTATTCCGCAGAAATCTAGAGATGGCGTGTTTTTTTTTTGGGGGGGGGGGGGATGGAAGAAGACCTGAGGGAACGGACACGTGGAGATGTAAAATTCAACCCTTTCTACCGTCCTCTTCATTACCTCGCGGACAAATGGATCTTTATCCGTTCATAGAAGCACCGCTCCTTAAGATCTTGTCGGGAATTTTGGCAATGCCTCGCGCGTCATGTTGAGAGCTATGTGCTGGCCAACTTAAGTTTCTCTGAAAACGTTGTTGGTAAAGTAAATACAATTTATTAGCGGTTTCGAAATGGGTGGTATTGGCACTATATTAACTTGGTGCAAGATGTTACAAAACTAAAATTAGTAAACCTTACGGCGTTAGGGTGCGTTTACGTTGAACTTGCAGTCGCATGAAAACCAGTGTCGCTTATAGTGGTAAGCGTCTGCAATCCCACTAAGCGACACTGGTTTTCAAGCGACTG
>JAQGBX010002394.1:0-20594 GCA_034698745.1 Megaphyllum sjaelandicum | reverse complement strand
GTTTTTATAACACAAATTCTGGTCGTGTCCTGTTTTTCGAAAGATTTTCACCGACCACTTGAAGTCTATCATTATGCACTTTGTGTATAGTGTTAATTTTTAATCATACAACTTACGTTTTTAGCAACTTGATAATACAACTTCCAAAGGCATTTGCCATTAATGAAATAACTATAGTGTACGTTCTTCTATTTTCGCATGTCTCATCAGGCCTACAAAGGCTGCAGTACACTGCTAACTTTGCAGTTGAACGTTAAAAATAGCTTTAAAGACAAATCATTGATTAAAATAAATGCATACAGCTAAGGAACTGTAATTGATAATTCTAAAATGCCCGATGTTTTAATTCTAGATTAAAAACTTTGTCCTTTTTTGCCTGTTGAAATCTTTTTCAATTACTATTGCTCAATTGCTCAATCCATCTGCATGTACAAGTAGATGATACATTGTAGAACATTGTTGGATGTTGATAATAGTTGTACCATTTATAACTTCGAAGAAGATATAGTATACATATAAATCTTGACTTGTTCATCGTTATTGCAGTTTGAACAGGCAAACCTCTTAAATGTCCATACTCCACTGAAATCATCATTGCCGAGTTAACAAAGCGATGGAAAAGCAACGTGCAATTCTAATAGTTTTTTTTCTTTCCGTTTAATCTACATGTGCATGAAAATTGTTACATTTAAAAAAAGTTGAATGACATATGGTATTCTCGATGACAAATTTTATAATTTTATGTAACAAAATTGCAGTAAAACGAAATTCAAATTCGCATTGAACTTCAATTCGAACATGTAGGTTGTTTGAAATCTAAAAAAAATAACAAAATAATTCTCATACCATAGGCTAACTCAAACAGAATCTTTGTCACTTGGTTTGTCTTTAATGTAGCCTACATGTGCAAATTTACCGAATTCTACAGGCTTTGCTAAAATTCTCAAAAGACTGCTATAAAATTAACCACCTGTTTTATGGAGAGCAATATATGGTTTTCGTCAATGATACAAATGTTAAAGAATATGAACATGTCAGAGCACATATTGACGTAAAGCTTGACACGGGGAGAATATACACGTTTGAAGATTTTTACCTTAAAGAGCTTGAGGGCAGGCTACGATTTTCAAATTGACGATGGATCAGGTAAATTTAAACTGTTTCTTGGCGGTTAAAATTAAGTTCATATAGTGGGCCTACATGTAGCTAGGCCTTGAAAAGATACAAAAGTACATTTTAATTCATTTCTGCAATGTGGTTGTATTAAATATTATAAAAAATGTTGGTACATAAACCTGCAAAAGGCTGTAAATTATACTGCATTAAAATGAATTCCAAAATTATTTTAAACTGTTCGGAATGTTTTTGAAACGTATGCTTTGGGAGCAATGAATTGTAGAACTGAATATGAAATTACTGTACAACTTGAAAAATGTTTTGCTATTTATTTTCACGCTTTAGGATAAATTTATACATGTACATTTCTGTGTTAAAATGTTATAAAGTCTAATAATAGGTACGAGTATTTCTATGCTTCCAAGTGTTGGTTTTAAAACTTCATTAGGCGATGAATCATTTTGATAGTTCAACAATGTTGACAATGTTATACACATGTTGTGATTTGAGTA
Source organism: Megaphyllum sjaelandicum (assembly GCA_034698745.1). Taxonomy (NCBI): domain Eukaryota; kingdom Metazoa; phylum Arthropoda; class Diplopoda; order Julida; family Julidae; genus Megaphyllum; species Megaphyllum sjaelandicum. The sequence goes on along the minus strand of JAQGBX010002394.1, from coordinate 18,966 downwards.
ATTTTACGTGCATAAACATTGCAAAACAGTTTTACCGTAACGTGAAAACAATCATCTGGCATTTTGGAACAAGCTTCTATGAACTTGTAGTGGTGTATACCTTGTTACGAACTTACGCATATATAGCCATTGAACTATATAGCAATATAGCATTGAGCTATACAGGGTGAACAAAATGTCCTCATCTCACCCAGTAGCATTCAAACCGTTGTACAGCTGTAGATATGACACATCTATAAGGCCACATGTATAGAAAGTCCGGAGTGCGCTATCCACTAGTGCAAACAAGTTTGACCCTTGACCATGCATTTTTTCAAGGTAATTCAGACAGGAAGGACACAAAATAAACATATGGTTCCAATTAAAAAGTTGTAGGGCATCGTGTAATTGGTATATTTGCGACCTGCCTTTATCAATATTTGCGTTCCAAACATTTTAGTTTTCATGTTTGCTAACCTGCACAGCATAAGTGAATTGCAGAAAAACTCGTACTGAATTTTTAGGGGGCAGAGCCAATTTACAGATTAAGGGATCATCCATATAGGATGTCCGGTATTTTTCCGGGTTTTTAGACCCCTCCCCTCCCCCCTGTCCGCCCTTGTCCTGTTTCTGTAAACCCCTCCCCCATGTCCCGTCCAATTTTGAAAACAGCTTATTGATACATTTTAATATGTTCTTTATCAATTTTTGCATTGAAAATATTACCATTTAATAGTGAACCAAAGACAGTATACGTAATATAAGTAGGTACACGCCCGCTTTTTTATGTGCCGAAAACACCGCAGCACCACCCTGTCACTAAGATGAAGCCACGACCATCTTAACCCTTGAAACCAAGGGGTAAAAATATTGCACTAATAAGTGTTTCAATGCATTTGTTATTCACTCAGTTTCAATGCTTAATCTGTGAATTAGCCCTGCCCCCGGATATTTAAGTACGAGCTTTCCTGCTCTGCACAACTGCGGTGCAGGTTAGCAAACATGAAAAATAAAATTTTTGAACGCGAATATTGATAAAGGGATATCGCAAATACACCCACTAAACTGATTTCACGATGCCCTACTACTTTCTAACTGGGACCATATGTTCATTTTGTGTCCTTCACGTACTTCCTCCTTGAATGACCTTGAAAAAATGGTCATGGGTCAAATATGTTTGCACCAGTGGATAGCGCACCCCTTACTTCCTATACAAAACAGATGTGTCATAACTACACCGGTTTAAATGTTATTGAGTGAGAGGATGGCATTTTGTTCACTCTGTATACATCAGCATAGAAAGTTTTTGCGCATTTTTAATGCACTTTGTATAGCTCACTGCCAATCACAAAAAAAATATTATTGGACAGATTTGTTTGCCCCAATTATTTGTAGTGATCGATTATTTTTCTTCTACCTAGAATACATCTGACGATCACCTGGTAAATGCGGGCTGCTTCTCTTGGGTTTTCCCTCACTGTTGCGTCGGTGTACTGGCAGTTTCTGCAGGTCTTTGGTGGTCAGGCAGCGTTCTTAGTCACTACTGCGAAGCTTCCGCTGATCCAAGCAACCGAAAATTCCAGAATCAATTGTTTTGTCACGATTCAAGTCGACCACTTCCGGTGGAATTTTGGTTTCTGACGATATTCCCTTTACTTCTTACAATGGCCATCTTTTTTGCTGGCTATCCTCTTCCACTTCTTCACCTGGGCTTCATCTTGCCATTCCTTTACCTCGGTTACATCGAGATCTTAGTATACAGAAAGGTGTTGCTGCCGATCAGCTTCGAGGTTGCCATACTCATTGCAATATTTTATTTGAAAACTTTACTGACATACGTTTACATTATTGGGCAGACCTCCGTGATTGCCCAAGATTACTTTTATCTCTTGCTCAACGAGGGCGGAATTATGTTGGCAACTCTTTTGGAGTGCTTCAACCAGGAGAACCTTGGATGCACTTTAGTACGACCGTGCTTGCTTTTGGTGGAGGGGACTTGGCTCGTTCACATCGCCTTTACTCAAGCAGTTTGCGGTTGCACGTCGTGCAGTTTTCATGGAAACGAAGCGTCGCATCGAGCTTTGACTTTTGCATGGCACTTCGTGACAAACTGTTGGGTCATTCTACTTATGGGTTGCTTCATTTTGCATAAAACGGGGGATGAAAAAACTGAAGTTTTTCAAACAAAATTAGTGCTCGACAGGGCTTTGCATGTTACTGAAAATAGGCTTGTTAAAGATGTCACAGAAAGACTAACAAATTTGAAACGTCTTTCAAAGTACATGTCTGTTCTGATATTTAAAACTCTGGCTAAATTAAAAAAGTAACGTGTATTTTATATTGTATGAATATGAATATAAGATGTATGGTTAAATTTTTAATTGACAATAAATTGTTAAATTTAATGAAATTACCGATTTTATTTTATTCAATTGATAAACAATTACATTGTGAAAAATGGATTTTTGCAGAAACAATCAAATTGTTAGATAATTTACAATTTTACATGGGACTACCGTCTAAAATATTTATTTTTTGATTTACAGTAAATGTACACAAATAAGGAAACGTTAACTTGCTTAATTGATTAAAACGCTTTCACGCAACCTTTCCTGTTATTTGTAGACCCTAAGGATATAGGTACAAGTCAAGTAAACTTTAAAGAAACTTTTATTCGGAACTGGAAATTTAGTTCAAGGCAACGGTAAACTCCCAATTCGAAAAGTCGGAAACAACATTCTACCGGGTGGTTCATTTCTCATGATTTGTCCAATATCTTTTAAAATAAATAGTAAATAGTAAAAGTTATCTGAACACAAGATTAATAATATCAACTTACCTATTAAATTATGCGTGAATGAAGGGGCCCCGGTCCCCCTATGGGGAATCCCTTTGTAATTTTAAATGGGGACTCCCATTTTTTTGTAGATAATGAATCTGCTCTTAAAACCCAATAAGTTTTGTCTAAAATATTTTTTTGGCATCATCTTAGATGTTGCTGTAATCGATTTCATCTAAGATGCTATTTATTTTAAAAGATATTGGACAAATCATGATAAATGGACCACCCGGTATAGTATTGGAAAGCAAGTTTCAGCTTAAATTTCCTTGGTGTGTACCTAGCTTTTAGTATTTATAGAAAGCTGCATGATGTTTATAAAAACCTATCACAAATTGTTTTTGAACTCGTAACTTGCAACAACGAGATCATAAACCAAGGCCTAAACGTTAACTTTTGGTATGGAAGAATTGTGCATTTTACCAACTTTCATCACTTCCTTTGGTGGTACTTTTAAATTGTCATTAGATTTAAACAAAATTGAATGTTTGGTCCGTTATTAGTCATTTACTAGTTACGCAGTTTCGTAATGCCGTTTATTGCCTAATATGCAGTACGTGCTTTACATCGAGCAAGTTTATTTCCAGAGTTGTAAAACGTAGCCAATAACATCTGGATTGAAAGCAGGTTTGCGAATTCTTTTACAACTTCTTGGATCCGAGCACACCTGTTCAATTGCCCCATGTCTTTATGATGGATAATTTACACGAATGTTCTAAAGAGTGTTGACGGTGGATTGATCACATTGGGGTAGTTAATAAAACGAAATATGACCTATGCAAGTTCTGCACGTAACGAACGTCGAAATTCATTGATGTAAGCAATGGATTTCTGTTGACATCATTTTGATCTCAACCTCGAAAACGTTCAGTCATTGGCAATGGAAGAGGTATGGAACAAGTCAGTGTAACAAATCAATAACTTGTGTTTTTTGTTTGTGTTGCATATCTTTACTGATAGTTGTTTTAGTATTCCTTTTACTATTTAAAATATGTGAACGAATTAATGGATATTTGTAACTTTTATTCATGGAGTGTATGTTAAAGTTTTCATTTTAGCTTTATCAACATTGCCGATTAATTAACCACTATCTAAACTAATGAAATGTTGTTCATTCCAACTTAATCCAAAACAACTAAAGAAACTAAATTTACTTACAGTCCCAGTCAGCACATTGTTGTCATCTATAGCATCTCACATACTTATCAATTCTTTAAAAACAAAATGCTGTACATGCAATCAATAGTGTATACATTACTGTTCTTGAGTTGAGCTATGCTCAGCTTGACTGTAATTTCTGTCTGGGACTGTGCATTCTGAGCCATTCTCCACGTGGACAGTTTTTTTTGGCATTTTTTGACCCCTGCTTACCCCTCCTCTTTCCCCCACCCTAAGGCGTGGACACTTCATAAAAAAATTGTGGCATATTTACAAAAAAAAGAATGTAATGACGTCATTTTCTCTTTTCCTCTTTTATTGCATGTTACATGTATTTATAATATTCGTTGGTTTTAAAATACGCCACGATTTTTTGGAGTTGGGAGCTCAAGCAATAATTTTTTGTCTTTTGACTTCATGAGGCATTTTGAACATTTTACTAGTAACCAAGTAACCATTTCACACACCAATGTGAATTTTCATGCCATTTTCAAAATACCTAAAATCTGCAATTTCCTGGCAAAATGGTCTAGCCGTGGTGTGACGACGTGTTAAATGGTCAATTGTGCAAAATATTTAACGTCAGGCCCTCTGAGAGGAATAATATCTGATGGGTGCAAAGTTTTTTCCAGACCCCTTCCCTTCATTAATTTTCAAAATGACAAATGATCAAAGAACGTACTGATTCCAGGATAAACTGACCTTGAATGGACACATCTGATCTTCATTGACATGCTGCAATTCCAATTTTTATACCCTAACATAGGATTAATTTCGGTACACGTTTGATATCACTTGGTATAATTGGAAAAAAATTTACAAGAATTATAAAATGTGCTATCTGCGGTGCCGATTTGAACTTACAAATGTCCACTGTGGAAAATCCTTGACCCCCTCCATCCCCCCTAACTGCCCACGTGGAAAATGCACAACCCCTTTATAAATTTAAAAATTCATATCAGCTTCGATTATTTTCTTCATCTTGTATTATTTCCTTTTCGGCTTTTATGGTAAGTTTTCCTTGTTTCCGTCTTTCAGAACGGGAGTGTTCCCCATATTCCGAAAGTTGGCTGTTCGGACTGGATCTTCCCTCATCTTTTCATGGGATTCTTGGCGCTGGCCTTGGGTCTTTGGTGGGCAGGGAAAATCTTCGGCAACTTCTACGAATCTCAACACGGAAGTCGGCCTTTCAGGAGTCAACTGTTTTACCTCGGTCCAATCCGGGCACTTCCGGTGGAACCTTGGTGCCTGGTTCTCTTGCCTGGATGTCTGTCTTTGATGATTCTGGTTTACGGTGTCTTCTACCCTGGATTTTCGGGATTTCGCCATTTGGGCATGCTTTTTCCGTTCCTATCTCTCGGCTTGGTTGAGCTGATGATTCATCGCAAGGTGGCTTTGCCAGGAAACCTCGATGCCGCCATTTTTATCATTGCCTTTTATTTGAAAGCCTTCATGACCTACGTGCACCTAACTGGATTGCCACCACTCGTCACTCAAGGTCACACGGACCTGGTGCTCAATGACATTTGCATCATTTTGGCAATGTTGCTCGAGCTTCGATGCAGAGAGAGTGCCATCTGCGCTTTGATACGGCCATATTTATTTCTGGTGGAAGGCACGTGGATGATGCAAAGTGCTTTTGTTCAATCCGCTTGCAGCTACGTATCCTGGGACTTTGATGATCCTCATTTGGTGATGGATCAGGCTGCCAGCTTCACCTGGCATTACATGGTACACTTCTGGGTCATGTTCCTCATTGGTTGGTCCGTTTGGCGTTACAAGCGGAGCGTGCAAAATGATTTTACGTACAAGCAATTACCATCGGAAGTGGCTTGATGTGCCGTCATGTCAAAAAAAATTGTAGCAGCTTGCATTGCAAGCATTATGGCTTTGGAATTATGAACTTAATTAGACCACGAAAATGTGTTTCTATAAATGTATTTTAATAGTAAAGAAGGAAATAATGACCAACTTATGGCAGCACTAAGGCAGTTGCTATCAAACACTGTATTAAATCGTATTTTTTCTGAATAAAAACACAATCGATATCCAATTAAATAGACATGTTACTTGTTACTTACTGTTGAACACAGCAAGCTGTTGTGAGCGTCATTGTTGAAGCAAGCTGCTGCGTTTACCTGTTCTTAATGAATTGAATATCAGTATGATTTTAATATAATTTCATTTGATGTCAGTATGAACATATGCTCAGGGAGTAGGCCTGACGAGAGTAGAGGGAGGGGTGTTTTCCCCGGGCCTGGCCATAAGATATTTGTAAAAAAAATTAAAAAAAGCACCAGTAATTTGCAATTTGATTCTGTAAAAAACTCAAGTTTAATCTTTTCATGCATCTTTCCACCCCTTACCATGATTTTAAATGAACACAATAAAGAGCCCAAAAAAGTTAAAAAAAAACATTTAATAAATTGTTTATTTTATGAGTTTTAATTATAACTGTCTGAGAAAACATTTAAAATAAAATTGTTTTCATGAATTTTAATGAAAAATGTCTGAGGAAACATTTAATAAAATTGTTTATTTTATAAGTTTTAATGAAAATTGTCTGAGAAAATTTTTGTAATTATGAGCTGTGACCATGATAAGTGCCAGTATTGGTACTTCTGACCCTTATCAATTTATATACTGTATCTTGTATTACTAAGTATTTAATTACTTGTGGCAACTGATTTGTAATTGACGAATCTGTGAAATAGTGATTTTAAGTGTAATTTAAAAAATACTATTTTATAGTAAAAATTTAAAAATACAATTTTCGTTAATTTTCGTCTAATGTGAACAATTTGTTTACGATAAAAAAATACATGACTTTGCTATACAATGATCGAAACAAACTTTAATAGGGATTTTTTAAAGTATTTTTACAATACGTCGACTTCTAGGAAAAGTTGGGAAATAAACTTGCCCGACGGCTACGAACATACGTGTATCTACGCTTTTATAAAATTAGGAAGATTAAACGAATTTATTATATTTAAAAAAAGGTATTGTTTTTTTTTTTTTTAAAAAAACTTTTGCAAAACTTTTGGAAAATTGTATTACAGTTTAAAGTGAAGTGTAAGTGAAGTGTACATGTTCATTATTTTAATTAAATTCAGGCATTCTTTGTATAATGATCACCTGTTACAGTGACCAACATAGCATTTTTTTTTGGTGATCACTCTTTAACAGGTTTTACCACAGGTGGTTTTACTGTAATTTGTAATGGCGCTACTTTGTCTATTCGAATCTGCTCGTATTTACGCCAATGAACACCAATGTGCCACCCTGCGTTTAGCATCTTTATTTAAATCGTTGTCCTCTCGACTACTAGATGGCGTTACTTACCCGCTCGAATTTCGCTCGTGCTCGGGAGTAAACCACTTCAGCCTTGTTGAATACGTAGCTCCACGTGCTTTGAGGTAACGTTTTCAAAATGACAAATATGGAAGGAAAGAAAGCCACTAAATCCAAATTATCGGCGAGGAAGTCTGAGAATCATGCCGAAGTAAAAGTCAGTACAATTAAAACTGCAAAGTCCACCAAATCCAAGTTTCAAAAACCGCTGAAAGGACCTGGCAAACTTGGGACTCACGTAAGCCTACATTTTTACATTAGAATGCAGTTGTTTCAAAATGGTCATTTAAATATATTATTTCAAAGGAATCTATCAAGAAATCTACTAAAATTAAAGAAACCGGATCAAGTTCTGGTGCTGTTTCCAAAAAGGCACGTACTAAGACGAAGACTGAAAATGATGAAACCATGTCTGATGCTGAGATGAAAACACCGAAAAAACTACAGACTGCTGGTGCAAAGCGAGCACGCACTGACAGCACAGCTAACCCAGGTAAATATACGTCATTTAAAAGCTTGCTGGTGGCTATAACAGGGTGGCCACTGGTCAAGGAAATGTCAGGGAAATTTTCCCAAATAAAAGCAAAATGCTATCCCTGCACTCAGTCTGATAGCAGCTCCATACCCAATCTTCTTTAGCTAGACTTGTAACAAAATCTACGGTATTTTTTTCAAAGATTCTCATTGCAATTGTTATTTTATTTTTCATTATGACATAAAAAAATTTATGTGCATTAACGGGTAAGTTTTGGTCAGGGAATTTTGGATTTTAGTCAGGGAAACGTCAGGGAAATTGAAAATTTCTATTTTGTGGCCACCCTTATAAAGACGGGAAGAGCGGTTACCATGTATGTCGAGGTGTTTCTCAATTGTTGACGGTTCCATACCCAGGTTTGCAATGTGCTGCCCTTTATAAAACCGACAACACTGCAATTCTGCTGTTTGAGCAACATTTGCAATGGTCTATGGGTACGTTCAATACGCGACTGGTTTTCCGGTAACAGGCTACCGGTTACACTAGCGCCAACTAGCGGAATAAGAATTACGGCATGCATTTAAATGAAACATTACTAAAACTGTTGACATGCAAGCTGCTTGTAACTTGCAAGCTCAGCCTGGCTAGGCTAGGCTTTCTACGCGTGCGCCCTCATTTAAACGCATGCCGTAATTCTTATTCCACTTGTTGGTGCTAGTGTAACTGGTAGCCTGTTACCGGAAAACCAGTTGCGTATTGATTGTACCCTATGATAGACACTAACGTCGCTACTTCCCCACTTGCACAGAGAATGCAAGATGTTTAAATGGAGTTGAAACCATTTTGTGGTCATTTTATATTTGTATTATGGAAATTGTTATATTCATTTTACGAATGATGCAAACAATATTTAATAGGCCATGATGTGGGAAGATTAGAACGTTTTTATTAAGTTTACACTTTGATGTACTTGCTAGCATATTTGTTTATGAATGGTAGTTGTACATTTCAAAATTTAGAACTTCCAAGTAAGAAGCCAAAGTTGGAGGAAATGAAAAAGAAGGAAAGAAAAATAGTAAGGAAAAGTCAAAGAAACAATTATGAATTATCGAAGAAAGCTAAACACCTCTGGGAAACCATACGACGGTATTAATTTTATCAATATTTCTTATAAATGTAGTATTAGTTTTAATAATAAAGCGATGACTACTAAAAGGTATTATGTATTTATATTGTACCTGTAGGGAGGATTGTCCTAAACAAGCGCAATTGGATTTATCTCAGGAGCTTTACGATCTTATAAAAGACAATATTAAAGAGGTAAGTTCAAAGCTATAATTTTAACCACGCAATGATGTAAGCATGCAAGATAATGGATTCCTATTATTCTTCATATTTTCTTTGAAAAAATGCCTTCTACATGAGATCTGAACTCGGCTGCAGATCTCATGTGCGTGATCGTATATTTATAAAAATGTCTTTAAATATATGCTGGTATATTAGTTTTAATTAAAACTGGTTCAATTTAGGGAATTCTTGTAATTATCTTTGCATTTTTATTGATACCTTATTATAAGATGTTTTCAATATTTGAAATATATTAATATATGAAATATTAATTATTAAATATTTTTATTTAGCTCGTTTATGCTCATGACACTGCACGAGTAATTGAATGCCTGATTTTACTGGGAAGTGATCAAATTCGAAAAGAATTGTATGAAGCATTCAAAGGTGAATATTTATGACAGAACCTCATTGTTTGACTTCTAGGAGTTAAATTCCCGATTGGCAACTTTAAGCTATGAAAACGTTATTCAAATAGGGCTTTGTTATGCACTTAAAATGGAATTGTATTTGAAGTTCTGTCATCATTCAATTTTTATGGAACAGTTTTAAACGATTATTTTGATGCTTATCTTTGTTAATATAACTTTTTATTTTAGAGGATATGCCCTTGCTGATGAAATCCAAGTATGCCAAGCACATTGTGATAAAAATGTTGAAGCATGGGTAATCTATTGTGATTTTATTTATAAAAACAATTTGCATAATTTTTTGACTTATCAAAGATCAAATACTTATTTTCAGTTCAAAAGAGCAGAGGAATGCAATAATTAAGGCAATGTATGGCAAGGTTGCAAAGCTTATAAGACACAGTGTAAGTTTTTCTGCGTCTGATGAATCGGCTTTGTCCTAGCATTTAGAAGTTAAGTAGCTTTTCTAATTTTTTTTTTAATAGGAAGCTGCAAATGTAGTTGAGTTTGCATATAATGAGTTTGCAAATGCACAACAGAGAGCTTGTATGACTGAGGAATTTTATGGTCCTACATTTGCACTGTTTAAAGTGAGTGCGAGCCATTTCCCTAAAGTACATTAGTTTACATTTAAATTATCTTTGAATATGCTTTCAATAATTATCTGCCATTTTAGGACAATGAAATAAAAAATTTGGCAGGAGTTCTCGCTGAAAAACCTTTCCAAAAGGATGGCATCCTTGCCCACATCAAAGAAACTCTTAATGCTGTAGTTGACAAGTAAGTTTGTTGATAAAGTAAACACATATTCTACTGCTTTCAGTAATATTCATTTTCAATTTTTAATTGTTAGGTCAGTTATAAAGCATAGCTTAATACACCACGTCCTATTAGAATATTTAACCCATTGCAATCCACGAGATAGATCGGTAAGGATTAATTGCACAGCAGCAGTGTCATTCGATCTTAAGAAGCTCGCAAGTTAGCAAACATTTGATTGAAATATACTTGACTTTGTCTATAGGAAATGATTGAATCCATTCGTGAACATGTCGTGGAAATTCTACACACCAAGAATGGTGCGAGAGTTGGCATGCAATGCATCTATCATGGAACAGCAAAAGCAAGTTTTTAAAATTAGCTTTTCTTTATTTTTTGACAGTATTAAAATACCAGCCATGTAACTGCGTTTTTCTTTAATTTAGGACCGAAAGATAATTATCAAAAGTATGAAAGGTCATGTATACAAAATATGTCTTGAGGAGCAAGGACATATGGTTCTTCTAGCCATTTTTGACTTTGTAGATGATACGAAGCTTGTCCAACAGGCCATTATTGAGGTATCATAATGTTTAGGATCTCTCATATTCTAGTCTTTCACTTTAGAATAATTTCTAATTTTGATTTTTTTTGGTTTTCCAGGAATTGATGAGAAATGCTGTGGACTTGGCTTTCCATCCTCAAGGCAGAAAAGTTTTACTTTTTCTGGTTGCACCTAGAAATAAAGTATACTTTCATCCGCAGATTGTCAGCATTTTAGAGCAAGGTGATAACAATTTAACAAGGTAGGCATTTCTTCAGTCTCATTATGAATTTATGTTCAGTGTAGATCTAATACTTCATTATTTTTCTAATTAGTTAAGTCAATGGCTGCATTGACTCTGCAATACAGTTTTGCAAATGCTTGACAAGGAATGCTATTTTCTGTTCAGTTTTTCCCAGATAAATTTATAAATTAAACATTTGTTCTCAAGAAATGGGTGCTATGCCCATGGCTGATGAATAAAATTGGGTCCATTTGCTAGTTATTTATAATGAAAATTTCTCACCTAGTAAAAAAGATTGCAATGTTAGACGCCAGGAGCACTTGAAATTCGTTTCTCCGAGCCTACTGAAATTAGTTGCTGATAATGCTGAGAAGATGATTTTCTGCGCTTCTGCAAATATTGTTGCCCAAGCTGTGCTAATCCACTGCATAGGTAGGCTAACTTTGGTCAAGATGTTTTTCTAGCAATTTTGCATATTTAAACAGTAGCGCTTACCTATTAAAACTTTTCATAAATTATCCAAAGGTAATCCAAAACCAGCATTTGAAAAAATTGCTGAATGTGTGGAAAGGCCTTTTACTGCTGGTGATGGCTTAAATATACATATCATAGAACATACAGCGGGACACATGCTCCTCAAACGTTTGTTGCAAAATGACAAGTTGAGAGCAAAGGATGCCGATGCTGGTAACTAATTTTTATTATTTAGCCAACGTAGTTTCCTTACTTAGATTTACATATTTAATTTTCTTTTCTTTTATGTCTCAGTTTTATTCTGCCGTGCACTGCTTGATTTTATACCATCCTCAGTGTTACCATCTTGGATCGAATGCAACCGTGGATGCTTTACAATAGCTTTGTATGTAATTCTTTTTTGTATGCCACCCTTTTTATTGATCACTGATGTTTTATAATTCATATTTCCTTTTGTTCATAGCCTTCTGGAAACTGAAATTCCTTCAGTCGTAACTAAAGTAAAGATGCTTTTGAAACCATCAATGAAGAAACTTAGCAAACTTCAGACAACATTCAAAGGAGCCCAAGTATTATATGCAGCACTAACAAAAGAAGACTGAAAGGTGCTGACAATGTTTATATTTTTTATGTCAATTTGGTTAAACTACATTTGCTTTATTAATTTAATTAAATTATCAAAGTTTGAGTTTTACTCCAAATATGAAATGAAAACCTTGTTTGAGAGTGAATTTATTTGTCCTACTAGAGTAGGTGATGCCAGTATAATAACAGCCACGACCCGTTGATAGGACAAAGAAATACATTTCGGCAACAACACAAATGTGAGTTTTTCCAAAGATCTTCAACATCACATTTCGTTTTGGCATATTTGTTTGTTTTTAATTCAGGGGGTCTGTCACAAAGGCAATTTGTATATCTTAACTTCCTCCAGAAACAAACCGTATTTTTTTACTTGGCCATCTCCATACAATCATTTAAATCCATAAAAAAACATAAGGTGTTTTATCTCGACACATTTCTCTTCTTTCTGAATGGAGTAATTTACTGTTAACTCCTGAACTTCGTTACTCTGCCATTTGCTTTTCTTTGCATCATAGCTGAATCGTAGGCATGCAATTCTGATCAAGCAACCAAAAAACTACTGTTGTTTAATGAAATTCATCTGAAACATGTTTTTACTGTTATTTCTGTACATTTAAACATTATAAAAAGAATTTGAACCATCAAGGTTTGATCATAATTGTTTCGAGCATTTGGACTTCGAAGAATACCAAGACTCACTGGCGCTGATGGTAGAGTGGGTAACGCACTTGCCTCTTAATCCTAACTAGAGCGGTTCGCTCCCCGGTCGAGGTCGGTGAGAATTTTGAGAATGTGCAAAATTCTTTAAGTGGCGGCTCTTTCGGATGAGAGTTTAAACCAAGGTCCCGTGTAGATCCCGTTTGATCTCTGCACGTTAAAGATCCCTCTTGTTGGGTTGGAAGTCCCCCTTCGTAGGCAAAATTCCCAGGTAGGTGACGATGGCACATCCCCTGGCATTGGTGTTTAGCCCTAGTGTGCAGAAATAGGCCAACGTTAAAAGCCACAAACCACCCAGTTACCAGGAAAAGTCTGAGATTAGCTAGTAGTATCGTGTTAGTCGTGATACCGTTAACCTTAGAGACACTTTCAATGAATAATCGAAATAACGGGAAGATTTAAAATCAAAGAAGTATTGTAATCTGTTTCCGGTACATGATAACATCACCAATTAATTTTTAAGAAAGTAACTGGTCGTCCAGTGGCATGCACTTTTATATTAACTTATTTTTTTAACATTAATTTGAATCCCGGGAGAAAAACAAGCAAATTAACTACATTGGGTTAAAAAAAAAAGTTCACCATAGAGTTGCTCTATGGCTTATTGAGTTATTCCAACTTATTAAGCCTCAGATATTTTACTATCCCTTTAGATATTTATTGGTGCAAAAATGTTAAAGCCACGTTTGGTGACCCCAAATAAAAAGTCATTTTAATTCGTGGGAAAAAAAACTCTATGCTCGATATAACTGGGAACTACTCCACACAATTTAGATTTCTAATCTTTAATCATTATAATATTATTAAAAACAAATTCAATGATACCAGGAACATACAAACTGCATGATTCAGTGAATTGTGAACCCTTGAAATTTATCTAATCTTAAAATTGACAGATCCTGTACATGGGGAACATATAGGGTTGTGAATTTCACAGAATCAACAGCCTAATTCTGGGTAATTAGATTCTATTCTATTCTTGTAGATAGTTGTACGTCATAGTTAGAAATTCTGGGGACTCTCTCCATATCAGCTCGACTTCAACATCATTTTTTTAATGATAATTACAGGGCATTCTCAAAATGTACTGCTTACAAATTCATGTTATCCATTTAATGATAATATTCTTTGAAACTATTAGACTTTCTCTAGTATCATTGAATAAATAGACTACAGATGATGCAAATTATGTTATGCAGGTTTTTAAACCTAATTTCATGCTAAAACGTTTCCCGATTAATAAATTAAAAGCATAATGAAAGTCTATTCAACATCATCTATTAAATATACATACTTTATTTGGATTATTTTGTAATGCAAATAACGTGTTGCACGCACCTAATATCAATTATAAAGCAAAATGCACAAGCCCTCTTAAATTGACTCATATTTACCAATTACTGGCATAAACTAGCAGGGCTTATTAAAAAAAAATTAAATACTACTTACAATTTGATCGATAAAAAAACTAATATGCCTAATAGGTCTCATAATGTAAAACAAATTTGGGAACATTTTCTTCAAAGAACATGTTACCACTAGCTTTCATCCATGCAACAAAACAAAAAGTTCCATATATTTATGCCGGTTAAATACAAAAGCTGTGACCAAGAATTATTTTTAGCCTAAAGAACAGTAGTGTCAAAGTGACCATTCATTGATAAATTTACACTTGCACTTTAAATGGCAGGAACGTGACGCTTGTTTTTAGATCAATTTGTGGCATATGACTGCATGTATGATAATGAATTAGTAAAATATCAGATTTCAAGTGTTTGCAGTTTTGAATTTGTTCGTTAAAATCGGTAGCGCACATGCATTTTTTTATATCAAAATATATAACCAACATGCCAAATTTTCTCATAACCATCACATGCAAAGCAAACTTAACAAAATTACATTAAAATAAAAAAACTTTCAGTACGACTACTGATCAACGGCCATTGACACTATCACAACATCAGTCTGTCAGGCTTTGTGTAACAAAGGGCATTTGCTGCAAACTGGCTATATTTTACAGCCCCCTAAGTATTTCATAGGAGTGAGCCGGGGTGCTCGCTGTTATATGGAGTTGAGCTGCTACTACTATTTTCTTCACGTTCAACTGGGAATGATGAACTGCGAGCTTGGTCAGCATAACTGGTGTAGGCCATGTTATAGATGGATATTCCATTGACAGAGTTCAAAGGGCCATCGGCGAAGGACTCTATACTGTTTCTAGAAGGTGCTGGTGGTGAAAATAAATCTGGAAGAATTTCACTTGAATTGGAAGCATGTGGGCCGTGATGTAAGTGTGCAATGACGGCACTTGAACTTGTATCACTATAAGTGGGTGCATCTCCATCCCATTCAACGCGCAATTCCACACGGTTGTCATGAATTTTCTCGTAACCAGGATCGTTGCACTCGCGCACTTTTTCATACGTATTCTGTGGAAGAGTGGACGGTTTCACCTGCTCATATCCTGGCTCGGAGGATTCCTCATCACTTTGTTCGCAGACAGTTTTCACTTTTTCATAATTTGGATCGTCATCCAGACGATTGATTTTCTCGTAGAACGGATCATTTGTTTCTTCCTGCGATGAAATCTGCCAATAGGTATTTTCTCCCACAGTGGCTGTGCCAGTGCCATTGTTAACAGCATAATCAACACGCTCGTAATTTGGGTATGGTTGCTGATAAGGCATGGGAACTTGTTCATATCCAGGTATGGTTTCATAGCCATCTGGTATAGTTTCATAGTCCCCGTACCGTTTGCTCCCTGGCATAGTTTCATAGCCAGGATCGCTTCCGTTACGATCTTCCCTGGAATTTATTACACCATTTGTTCGACTGCCTTTAAACTGTTCATGCTCATTGGGATTGCCTTCTGAAGTTCCTGGGGCCATTGTCCGCAAATGTGAATCTAGAATCTTTTCATAGTTCGGATCATCCTTACTAGAAGAACGTCGAACAAGAGAATTTCCTTTAGTAGACTTAGATTCGTTATTATCATTACGGGGTCCATGTAAATTTGCGCCATGATGGGATGGTTCGTGTCCTATAACAGACTGTTTTGCCCGGGTACCAGTTGATTTTGATAAGTCTTTCTGAACTGTTGCATACAGTTCCTCAATTGGCTTTTGTTTCTTTGGTTTATTGATGACAGAATATTGGCCACTGGGCTCCTCAATTGTAGGTTGTGTTCCCCAACTGCCATGATTTAAATTCCTTTCAGAATTTGGCGAATGTGGGGATGTTGCATCACTCGCCGTAAAACTTGAGCATGAAGCTTTTAGTATAAAATAATTGGTATTAATTTCAAGTCAATGAAATAGAAATAAAAAGTTTCTGGCATGCCTTGCAGAACCCGTAATTGATAAGATCAAATGGATATTATGTGACTATTTTTCTTAGGTTTCTCAAATGCAGTATATTTCATTAACATCCAATATCATTTGGGATATTTTGCAAATTTCTGCTAAATTAACATTCTGAGATATTTGAGAAACTTTATGCATTGTGGCCTTAGAATTGCTAATTCTAAAAAGGACATGAAATAGAATTGAATATTCCATAAATGATTACAAGGATACACACCCTGTCGTGAGTGTTGAGCTTGAGCAACATTTTTTAAGCTTTCAACAGTAGGTGGTGCAGGTGGTGTGCGTTTATCGGGCTGAATTTCAGCATACACTTGATCTGAATCATCAGAAACAAAGGAATACGTGGGTTCTTCGATAGGCCTATAATCTTGGTGTGTCCTCCGGCCTAGTATATTCTCCAATGGTTCTCGCACACTGATGCTCGTGTAACAAGGAGTTCGTGGATTGCCTTTAGAACAATATCAAAGGCATTAAAGTCTAGTCAGTCATTTGTCAAAATGAGAAAATCAATGAAGGGGGGATTATTTTAATTGAAGTTGTTGAGGCTAATAAATCATGCCAGAAACGAAAACGATTTTCACCATGAATATAAGAGAAAAGGAAATGATTAAGTAGTGAGAAGGCAAAAAAATGAAGAAAGAAACATGGTCATGCCAAAGCCAGAATAGCGATCCAAGTTTCAAACAATGGTTTTCTGAATGCAAGGTGAAAAATGTTACCGCTAAATTAGCCTAAGTAATCATGCTCTAAACCAGATCAATATAACATACCATCATATAAAAAATCGGTATCATGTCTATTCAAATCTGGCACCGTCCGTGATGGAGATGTCATGTAGGGAATATCTGCAATTCCAGCAACGGCACTAGCTGCAGATAAATTGGAAGACGCCATAGAGGAGGGTACGCCTTGCTCAAAATGTTTTTCAGGAACAGGTGGGGGAATCTCATTATAATTGTGTGATTGTCTATAAAACAAATAGGTTTAATTTTACAGCAAAATACAAGCCGAGGTTTCAAAACAATGAAAAAATAAGTTTCAATAACCTTAATGGATTTGGTTTTACTGTAGCATAAGCGTTAGTATCATTTGGAACTTGCAAACTTGAATTATCACTCGATGAAGGATGTGCATGTGCTGTGACTTCAGTGCCACATTTAAGGCTTCCGGGAAGAGATGCTATGGATGTCTGTGATGTGCGTGGAATATCCGAAACGACGGCATAATTAACATCACTTGGGTTTTCATGTTGATTTTCAGCAACTTCGCCAGGTGGCAGTTCGGGTAATTCACGAGGAATTGTGGTGCATTTGGGTCTGAAAGGCCATGATTTATATTTTCGAACATCGTTCAATACCAGATTTTTCATACTTTCTTAATTTTGTAATTACTGCATAGCCTATGGACCCCAACATTTCCCCCATAACACAATCAACTAATTAACGGTACCTGGTTTGTTCATGCTCTGAATACTGGGCCGTTTCTTCGCTTGCCCCATGATCTCCATTTTCTGTATTTATTTCCTGAATGGTAAAATTAAAAATATGCAAGATTGATTCGATCAAATATAAATTGCATACAAAAGTAAATGGCAACTATACCAGCAAATTCCGATTATTGTTTATGGGGTCCTGATGCTTATTTTCTGGATCATATTCACTTTACAAAAAAGACAATGGCATGTAGTAATGGCATTTATGCAATGTGCTGGAAACCAATGTTGTAATTACTTACCTGTTTTTATGGTTCTTTCTGCAACAAATGCAGGACATCAGAGTCACAATCAAGGTGACTAGCACACTGATTTCAATAAATATCACAGCTGTGTCTGCCATCGCTTCCAGTTTTAATGGAAGTTTGCTCAAAATGATGGCTAATTGACGTCGACTTCATTTACAACTTTTTAGTCCGCTTTTAAGCCACGAGCTTCTACAGAGTTAAAAAATATTCGGGCTTGGTCAGTTGACTCATTTCCAGAATCTCGTCCATTGAATTCGTAAACATTTACGAAAGGTTACATCTTCATGTTTTGTATCAAATTGTTATAAATGGGACAATCCTGCGATTTCCATAACATACCAGCGAATTTTAAAATACATTCTCAAAATAAATCATCGAAATATAAACTCGTAATTTACTTGTAAAGAAGAAGGCGAGAACAGACTACCACAACCTCCAACGCGGCCATTTTACTTTACCGGAAGCACAGGAGTCAGGTGACCAGTACCATTTCCGTTTCTGTTCTCACCTGTTTGAAATGAAGATGTTGCGTGGCGAGCATGCTTTGAAGACTTGACACGTGCCAAGTTGGAATAAATGTTATACGGTTTGTACATATTTTGTTCATTCAGTTATTGTTGCTTTATCCGTGCTTTTACATATATATAGTTCATAAATCTATCGATATGACGATAAGCAGGTGAGATAGTTTAGTTTAGTTTAGGGTATTAAATTATCACCGCGCCGAAGCCTTATGGTGATTTAGATGGAGTCTCAGGGAGACGGAGGTGGGTTGCCCACATGATCGGTGTTGCCGCACACCAGTATGGTTAAGTATGGTCTTAAGCTTTTGTATTTGTGTTTAAAGAGTATAGATGCAACAGAGATAATAACAGTGAAGTCGAGTTTCGATCGTGGGAAACTACCGCCCTGTATCCCTCACCTCGGTTCCATCCAAAATCCTTGAACACATCATCAACTCGGCAATTCATTCCCA
>JAQGBX010002393.1:0-20595 GCA_034698745.1 Megaphyllum sjaelandicum | reverse complement strand
TCCATGACATTTTCAGGTTTTTCCATGACACTCAAATTCCCTGACATTTAAGGTTTTTCCAGGTTGTGGGAACCCTGATTAATGTAATACTGCTATATTAATTTACTTAATTTTTATATCACAGTGATAATTTTAAGGAAGCATTTACGGAACGACTTTTTAATGATTTTTCAATAAAGGAAGGTCCATCTTTGTCCTTTATTTTGCCATTGATGTACAGCAAATCAATAAAATTGACCAGTAAACAGTTGAGTTCAAATGAAATATATCACCAGTGTTATGGAGATGTTGAAAAAAGATAACCTGAAATTTAGCTCTTGTCAAGCTTTGACGGCACTGCAAAAACAGAATGATGTACATATTTGAGACCACCAGAGACAAATAAATCGAGCATCACCGTTCATTTTCCTCAAGTTTTTAATTTAACTGCCTCCATATTTTGAAATACAATTAATATGTAAATTGAAGTTGGTAGGTAGCCAGCAAGCTGCTATTGCCACAGTCTCATTTTACATATTATTGCCCCTTAATTGCACTATGAAAGAGATGATGCTTACATGAATACTTTACTATTACAAATAACTGAGACTTAAATTAATTAAAATCAGTGTTAATAATATGATATTCTACTTTGTTATGATAATTAGTGAAAAATCAGCCATTGCTAGAAAAAACCTAATCAAAAGTGTTCAAAAGAGAACATAAATAATTGCAAAGACGTGGAACACAATGCGTGACTTGTAGACGACATTGTTGATGCAAGAGTAGACAAATTGTGGGTAGTGACGTGAAAGAAATGGGTAACAAAGAGCAGACCAGGACAATCTGAAAAACAATTGAAAATCATTTCACTACTGAGTTATGAATATTGATTTTTTCATCAGTGCAGAATAAAAGTACCAAAATTTATCTTTTTTTTGCCTCGTGGCAAACAGTTTATGCAGTTAATTAAGGTATATCAGAAAATTTCACACCAAATTTCAATTGCCAATCTTTGATACAGATCATGTGATGTTAAGCAGGCATAACTTTACTCTATAATTGTTTTCCTTTTAGAGGATAACGTTTTAATAAACCAAGGTTGCAGTCCATCAGAATGTTTTGTAGCGACATCAATACAAATTGCTGCTCATCAATTAGGCCTTCGGGGCCAACCAGAAATGATGTCCCAGATAACGCGGAAAATTTTCCACATTTCTACGCGGAAAATGGCCCCGAGTTTTTCAAAATAAGCCGTTCTTCCCTGACTTTTCCAGGTCTGGAAGTACCCTGCATAAGTCCATGGACATTATTCTACCCAGTCATAATTTTATTAAATGTTATATGTTTACTTTACATGGAACACTTTATAAACCTTGTATGAAAGGTGGACTGATTTATCATTGGCAGGTATAAAAACTTGATATCACACTGACAGTCTACCCTGACCCCTATTGTCACGAACTGTAACATATTCAGCATACACCCAACCCCCTAAATTCGTTACGTCATTTCTGGATGGCCCCTTTACAAATAAACGATGCAAACATTTTAGGAGATGTGAGTTGAAAGTCCACAATCAAAAACACAAGAACCATAGAAAAAAAAATTGGTCATGAACTTTATAGACTAGCATCTCCTAATTTACACCCAGCCACTTAAAAGATGAAACCAATATATTACTCACATTCTCTTTTAACAGACCCCTAAGAAAAAATTATCTACTTCGTACTTCCAGAAAATGTTAATTTTATTAGGTAACTTTTTAATGTATTTAACAATTGAATTCACCATTTAATTCACAAATTCAAAAATTTGTCTTAGACATAAACAACAGAGATAAATACAATTTTACTCACACGCCATAGTATTCAGGAAAATTCAACCCATATCAATCCTTACAAAGAGTGTAGCGTACATATGGAACCTCAATATCAGCACCATTCAAGTCGTTGCAACAAAGCTCAAATACTAGAGCCTTGACATGAGGTTCCAACCTCTTTTTTGACACCTGTTTTACAACATCTGACATTCTGGAAAAAAAAATTGTTATAACATCTGGTATTACAATGGAATCCATCCAATAAAATATCCCAAATATAAATGCTTCAAATAATTATATTTCACTAATAGAATGTCCACAGCATTCAACGTATTTTTAACTACATTCAACTATATTTTAATTCTTGTCAATTATAACATTAATGCAACTTACAGCAATCCCAAGCGCTCCTCTCTCTTGGCTGGTGGCATGAAGAATGCATATAACATACACACGCCTTGAGAAAGCATGGTAATTTCCAGTTTGTGCTTATCCTTGAAAGTATGAATGTTCAGTTAGCCTATTTTGATGATCAATTCATGATAATTTATGTATTTGTTAGTCTGAAATACCTTGAAATAATCCAAAAAGCCTTGCAAAGTCATCTCTCCAGTAACCTCAAATCGATCCCACAAGGTGTATTCTTCTTCATAATACTAAAATATAATTTTTATGAATATCCATACTTGAAGTAATATTATTCGCCGCATGAAAAGAAGACATCCAATGTCTCCAAATCATATTTTAAAATATTAAACTTCACTTTACCTTTTGCTTGGGAACTGCAATTGGCTCAGAAAAACCAAAAAAGGGCAAAGCAAGATTCACGAAGGCATTTTTATATGATTCCAGCTTCTTATGACCCTGTGCAAGCTAAAAGGATTTTCCAAGAAAAAAATTTGGTATTAAACAGACTGCATTCATACAAACAGTAAAACTGCAAAGCATATACGAAGATATGTCTGGTATTTACCTTTAACAATTCCAAACAAACTAAGCCAGTGATCAGTGAAGTAGTTGTAGCAATCGCTGGGATAATTTTGCCAGCAATGAGTTTGCTCTGAAAAAACCACAAAAACCACATTTTGTTAGAATTTAAAACTACGGCCATAAAACCAAGACAAATGTCGCGACAATGTTGATAGCAAGCCAAACCTGAAATCCAAATTACCAAAGACAAAAATTTCTAATGATAATTATGTTCAATAATTTGGGAAATTTTAACAAAAAGCAATTTGTTTGGACAATGAACGGTTAGTACTTACTTTGAAGTTTTTTTTCTAGGCCAGCATAATAATTTGAGTAATTAGCAAGCTAACACACCGCATACCAATCGATGTAATTTCCAATATACAGTATGTACCTGAGGATCCCATAGTAAAATAGATAACAAAATTATACCAATTTACCTTGTGACGATCTGCAGGAGCAATGCCATAGTTCTCTGCTCTTAAATTAGATGCGGCCACAATGAAATCCATATGGAAGTTAGTATCATCATCTTTCTCAAATTCAATTGGTGTTATAGAAAAGCCTGCAAAACTTTCCCTCGACGGAAGTTCTTTTTGGAGAATTTCTAGCCTTTTTGAGTCGGCTGCAACAAAAAAAAATATTTGTTGGTTGCATAATCAAAAATATTCCTTCTCACAT
This sequence comes from Megaphyllum sjaelandicum, assembly GCA_034698745.1. Classification (NCBI taxonomy): domain Eukaryota; kingdom Metazoa; phylum Arthropoda; class Diplopoda; order Julida; family Julidae; genus Megaphyllum; species Megaphyllum sjaelandicum. The sequence goes on along the minus strand of JAQGBX010002393.1, from coordinate 17,144 downwards.
CAATATCATCAATACCTACCCATGGAACTATTGGACGCTTGTGCTTCAGCATCAGTTATGGCTATCCTAACCCCAGATTTTGGAACGAATTCTGGAACATGAATTGTTGCTAACATATCTCGAACAGCCTGTCGGTCTCGAGTTCCCTTCAATCCATACATAAATGCCCTTAAGTTCCCAGCAGCAATAACGTAATCAAGGTGTAGTGGCTGTTGGGAATTAGCAATGAATTAGTGGTTGGCATAGGGATAAAAGCCGTTCAAATCAATGAACAAACTAAATCAACAATCTACGAATCTTACATTATGAACATCAAATTTGAGGGGGTGAGGACATCGTTTTGGACCTGACCAAAATTTCTGGCCTGTATTGGTTTGCTGTGAAGAATAAAACGCGTAACTATAACATGAAAACATTCGTGCATTGCTTGCATTATTCAAAAGACTGCAGTTATAAGTATAAAACATTTAACAAATATCATATTCAGGGAATTACTTTTCCTTCATTAGCAACATTTGCAAAAATAACCTCAATCACACACATACCTGATCAGGAGGAAAATTAAATAACAACTGTTGAATTTGGTTATTGTATTGTTCTTCAAAGTGAAGTCTCGCCCATCTTAGGCAGGCTAGGAAATCCTTTGGTCTTTCATCCACTAATGCTTTTTTCACACTTTCTAGAACTTCAATCTAAGGTCACGAGTCAAAACAAACAATAAGCAGACATTAGTAGACATTAATTGAGAACAATGCAAACAGAACTCAAGCAAGAGGATTTGAAAATTGTTTTACAGGTTGAATTCCTGGAAGTCTATTCGCCCGCTCCACAAATTTTGGATCTCCCAGAAACTGTGCCGCATTCTCTGCTGGCTGTTTAAAAACTCCCTCAAACATATCTCTTGCCCACTAAAAAAAAATGATTTTTAGTAAGAGAAATCACACAAGTTCGTAATTTATTGGTTAGATGGTTCAAGTTCTTAACTTTAAAAAGCTAAACTTGCAAATTAAATGTACATTGACAAAATTTTTACCTACAAGGCCTCAATCACAGTTGCTTATTGTATCATACGCAAACAAAAACTGCACAACAGTGATAGAGACCTTGGCGCAATGGACAGTGGTTATCAATTATTTTGAAGTCTAAAAGTTACAAACCTGTAAAGTGTGCTCGATAGCATTCGGGAAATTCTTTAAGGTGCAGATGGGTATAGACTTTTCAGGAGGGTCTTGAGAGGACGAGTATGCTTCTGTCAAGAATGGTATGACCACTTGAACATTGCCTTTAGTGCCCAAAGTACCAGATTCCAACAGTGGTTTGCGATAGTACACACAGCGTCGATCCATGTAAATACCTACAAAGCCACCAAAACGCTGGTCAAAATATCACAAATAATAAACATAGGCCATGAGAGAAAGTAACTTTACTAACGTGCATCAACATTGTCTAAAGCATTAGCGACACCATCCAAGGCTTCAAAAAAGTCATCATCATAAGCAGATTCAGTTTCTGGCCCAACTCGATTTTCATGAGCAGTTACATGGATTTCAGGATTCATTTTTTTCACAGCTGCTGCAGCTGTCGATGCTTTTAATTTCTACAAATGCAAAATTAAACAACTTCAAATAACAATTTCTTAACATATCAAATCCACGAAAATTAATCAAGTATCAAACCAAATTGACTTTACCTGCACATCCCATGAACGGAAGAGGAATTGTCTGTTCAAATTTGACTTCTCAATGGTGTCCATGTCGGTTACAATAATGTTACCGCCCTCACCACAAGCAAGCCCTATCATAGCAAAATTCTTTAACAGCTCACATCCAATTGCTCCAGCTCCCACCTGAAACAATTTCACATCAATCAATTGATGCTCTAACTCTTTCAATTGTAAAAAAATATATACACAACTTACCAAAAAGTATTTCATGTTAGCAAGCTTTTTTTGGAACGCATGACCAAAAATTGCGATTTGGGAGTCATATCGAGAGTTTGTCTACATGAAAAAAAAAGACATTGAAGTTAACGTGCAAGCATACATAATAATAACATCGATAAAATAATTCTCACTCACAGGTTTGCAAGACTCTTCGGTTAAAATAGTCTCAACATTGTTTTCCGGCAAACACTCTACCGCATCGAAATAAAACCACTGAAAAATGGGATGAAACTTGCCACTACATGCCTAGAAAATGCCACAAGAAAGATTTGCTTACAATTGAGCTTTCTGAAATTTGGAGATAAAATTGTATATTGTTTATTTTGAAGGGAATTGTTATATTGACATCCAGAATACTTGAAATTTGTGCTGATAATTGAGTTTTGAGGTAAAATTAACTTAACGGTTTATTCTACTCCTAGAGAATGATTTGTCCACTATGCTTGGAGGAAAGAACAGTAAATTATCTAGTTTAACCAACAACCAAAAAACGTAGAGGGACTTTCTTTAAATTGAGCAGTATTCATATTTTTAGTATTTATGATTTTAACTTGAAAATCCCCATTTCACGGCGACAGAATGGTTATATTATTAAATTTGCAAATACGAGCATCAGCAATCATTCACATTTAGTCAAGAATACTGATTTTTGCAACAACAAAATGTCTAGACTAAACACCATACCTTCATTACTTCTTGAGCAACAATGCCACCAATAACTGCTTGCAATGGGCACAGGTCTCCCCTTGCTGTATAAGCAAATGTTTTCAATAAATTGTTGTCTAAATCTTCCACACTTGATGCATTCTTCTTATTAAGCTCATTAACACATTTTATGAAATTCTCCGCATCAGCCTAAGGTAAACATAAATTAATGCTGGTATATTGAGTGACAAAAATTCATAATATGAATGAAGACTCACCTCGACTCGAGGCCTTGGCAAAGACCCAAACTGTTTCTTGAATTCATGGAGAGCTTGGAAAGCAAGATGCAGTTGTGCAGGTCGATCAAATTTGGCAAAGTCACTGATGATAAATTCGGGTGATTCTATTGATTCTTTCATTGATTTCTATACAAAGAACCAATTTATTTTATTTCACCATACACATATACTCAACAAAATGAAAAATTGAAGAGAAATCTTGCATGTTGGTGTTATTTTCAACAATTATTTTTAACAGAAGCTGTTGATTAATTCAAACTCCAAGAACATCAAATCAAATCTTTTGCAAAGGGTTATCTAGAGGGTCTTTACTCTAAAAACCTACCACATCTGGATTCATAACATTAGCACTGAGACGAATTTTTAATAATTTAAGAAATGAAGAAATGGGTCACATTCCTCATCCAATATTCAATGTTCACAAAAAAATCTTAAATCATTACTTTTTCTAAAATGTAAACAAAAATGAAACAAAATTACTTACAAAATGGATAGTCTTCGGCATTTTTACTTGAGTTACAAGGCCACCTCTAACATAATCAGAAAAGTTTGATGTGTCTCCAATACTGAAAGTATAAGGACCTGAAACAACAACAAAATAATAAAAATAAGAACATTTATTCGGAATTGAATTTCTTGATTCTACAACGTTGACATTATTTCCTAAAGTTCGAAAAGATTGAAGCACAATTTTTTTTTTGGATTTCGTGTTTTTTTTTTAAGAGAACACCATTTTTTCCATTTTAACATTCTTATAAATACACCCTTTCATCTTGATGGTGATTTAAGCAAATATTGTCATGCATTACAGGAAAAAAACACCATCATTAAGTAGCCAAAGATGGACGAACTTCAACTGTGTGAATGAACCTACAGTGTAATTGGTCAAATATTTTTTTCACCACCTTATCATAACTGATTAATTTTAGCTAGTAAAATCATTAAATGTTCCAAATGACTGACAGAATCCAGGCTTACCTAACACTTTGATTTTCCGTGGTTCACAGCCATTGAGTTCAACCATGCCTTCAACTTCAGTAAAAGTTACATGATCACCTTCTTCAAGGCCATGCCTTGCTTCGTCCAGACAAGTAACAACGCCATCGGCTTCCTGCATTTAAACAATGTACATGATTTGTTCTAAAAAGTTTAAAATGTATTCTACGAATGCCCTTATGTTACACTTATTACCTTGCTAACTGAAGCAATCATAGCTGTTTCCGGCTGCTCGCCATTGATATCTCGCACAACAAAGTTTTCTCCAAAATCACAAAAAATTTGGCTGTAAAAATCGTCATTTAATATTAAAGATAACATCTGCAACCCACATTTTAGAAAAATATGTGAATCAATTTATGTCTCAAGGCATTTCTTACCCAAACAAGCCTTTTGTGTCAGCCACCACAAGGGCAATGCCAGCATTGTGAGTTATTTCAGAAATGCTCAATTGTTCTTCTAGTGTTGAATTAGTAAGTACAACAACCTATTCCAATAAAAATACTTTCAATTATGCAAATCAAGATAAAACAGTTGTTCGAAAATTCAGCAATTCAGAGTCATATTCTACCTTAAATTTCTTGAGAAACTCTTCTGTTAATGGCCCCGTGTATGGAGTAATTGGTACGTAACTGTTCAGTTCAGCCAAACGTTCATAGCAAGCTTCTGCACGATTCTTTCCAATATCACCCTCAGTCAAAAAAAACTAAATCACAAATAAAATCAATACTAAAATGTTAAAACAATACATTTATTGAAACTAATAAAAAAGCAAAACAAAAACTACATTTACCTGTGAAGACAAATCTGAAATGTCGCACTTTTCTGTGTCATGTACCGTAACAGACTTCACGCCCCCAAGAGCCACATTTTTGGCAATCTCGATTCCCAAACCCTTCAAACCAGATATCAAAATATCAGATGTTGCCATTTGTCGCATCGCATCATGTCCAAGCACATAGCTAGAATAAATAAATACGTTGTTAATATTTTTTTTATCCCAAAATGGCACAATTTTTAGACTGTTGTACATTGCTGGCAGTTCGTGCTGCAATATTTGTTTTCTTCTCAAATTTTAAACAATATTTAAAAACACAAAATAATACTCACAGCTGGCGAGAGTACAAGGAATCATCAATTTCATTGGCTTGGAGGTCGTTAGCAGAACCATTCTGAGCCATTTCACTCTGGAAAATAAAGGTTTCAAATTAAAATAACTTCACGCACATTATGTTACATAACTGTCATTATTATCAAAGATTCCTCTTACAACAATATAAAAAAAATCATTTCAAATAATAATGTAAATGATGTGCTTTATTTCACAAAGCTATTAACCAGTCTAACAATTACTCCATAGTTAACTACAAAATCTAGAAAAGGCAGGGCATGGCAATGTTGCCCTACACTAAGTTATACCAAATTAAGCCACTCTTGTCATAAAACCTACATTTTCGGTCACATTGTTCATCAACTCAGTTGATTTCTTCAACTATTTCAGATGCATGTTTGGAAATAAACACTTGGCTCATTCGATGCCATGATCCAATATTAGCGTAACTTGCATCAATGTCATCAGCTGGGTGTAAAAATTGAACTGACACCCCCCCCCCAATTTCTTAGACCCCAGAGGTAAAATTCTCATTTCGTCATTTTAAAGAAAAGAAAACTAAGAGAAATCCACTTAACATAACATAACCAACATCATATAAATTAAGAACGTTTTCAGCAAGGGTACAAGTGTCCAAATTTGTGCATGATTGTTGTAAGTTATGCAACTTATTGTTGCAAGTTTGCAGATTTGTATTGTGTGCAACATGTGCATGATAGTTGCACTTTGCTGCTTATACCAATAGTTTCTGTGAAAACACTGACTTTAGGTGTTAGGTTGAGTGCTGCAGGAGTTTGGGGGAAGCTCGAACAAAAAAGAGGGAAGCAATTGAGACAAATTTTAATAACATGTCAATTTCTTCTTAATTTTGTTTCAAAAAGATAAAATCCATCGTTAATAATACTGATGACGTGTCTGTCTTAAGTAAAAAACGCAAATGGTGGTGTGCTGGGAATTGAAAAATTCATGCTCTAGATACCGTAAATGTCACGATTTATAAATGCTTTACACTATCCGATAAGAGCATTACGACTTCCACGGACCTTGTTTAGCAATGAGATCTACACTGCTTGTATGATGGCTAAACATCTCATAATTATCTTTACCAAGAGCAGTAAGAGCATATTTAAACTGCACATTTTACAGTAAAAGGACAATGAGGCATGACTTTGTGGCACTTGGAAGTTCGAAATTTGAGTCTCGTTTTTGTTAATTTGTTTGACAGATTTGGAACCATTTGGATGATCAAATCAAGACATAAAACCATCTTTAATCCTGTTAATCATAATAAAATTTGTTCTCACGTATTCTCTGAGTTACAATTTTAAAATGGCAATGATACTATAAAAAGATGGAGAAAAAAGATCCAAGCTTAAATAACCACATTAAAGTTCACTGGTTCTAAACACAATGGCATTATTTTATTTTTATGTGTTTTTTTAAGAGGGGGAACCTAAGGATTGAAGTCATGCGCAATACTTGTACTTTAACCACCTGCTGCTCGGTTTTGTACCAGCCACCAGCTGGGTGCGTGTGTTTTTTCAACGTCTAATATGGGTGGTTCAGTGGATTTTTGAATGGATCAAAATATGCTTAACAAAACTCTTTCATGAACATTGAAAGATAGGCCTACTTGAAGGTTGCATGGAAAAATGTTGATGCTTTGACTGAAAGCAACATCACCAAATGTTTCAAGCATTGTATGCGATCAAATTTGTTGAAAGTGATCCATGAAAGACAAACATTTGGAATATCTGTTATGCCATCAGGCATTTTTCCAAAACATAGAAAAATGATAAATGAAAACAAAATTATTTCAATGTTATCACTCCTAATGTACTTATGTAAGCATTTCTGTTGCCATTTTTAATGATTACCAAGCACAGATGCAATTTTGTTTGCTAATCGCCAATCCACCCATAATGGAAGTTGCAAAAACGCACAACCCGGTAGGTCGTTATTTTGAACACTTAATCACATACACCACCTTCAAAACCTATTAGCGAATGAGCCATACTGCAAATGGTTTGAGTTCTCGTACAAATTACGGTGCAATATTTCAACCAAAACATGTGGGCACAAGTCAAACTGCTTTCATAAACTGCATCACGGATGACAGACTGAAATGTTTCCAAAAATATATCAAAATATGGGCCATGCTTCATGAAGCGTTTTGCATGAGGGTTGGCTCATTCTGGGAGACTTGTATCGCACATTTGAAGGAAAGTTGATTGCTGTTTTCCAACTTACAGCATGACCAAAAAATGTTCATTTTTAATTTCCCTGACTAAAATACAAAATTCCCTGACCAAAACTTACTCGTTAATGCATACCAATTTTTTTGTCATAATGAAAAATAAAATAACAATTGCAATGAGAAGCTTGGCAAAACACTAGATTTTGTTACAAGTCTAGCTGAAAAGGATTGGGGAGGAGCTGCTAGCAGACTGATTGGGGAAATTTCCCTGACATTTCCAAGACCACTTTTTCCCCCCCTGACTTCCCTTACACATGGCCACTCTGGACTTCTACTCTTCCAAAATTAGCCGAAACGTTTTATGTTTCGAAATCGATAATGTAAACTAAACTTTCGTAAACTAAAATATCAAAGTGAACGATTACCAATATTTTTACAAAAATTGAAATAAGCTGGTTTATCACAGCCTACAATAACACTTAGCAACTGAGATCACAATCCTAAGGGTAAAGTAAAACGAGCACAAACAACCTTACGTTAATTATTTTAAAATCAATTATAAAGGCTAGAATATTTCTTGATCTGAATGATACAAGACCCAGTGTCCCATGCAAGTAAAACTGTACAGAGTTGGTTATAAAATAAAAACGACAATGAGAAATCGTGCAGGTAGAGGGGAGGGTCATGTGTTCCACATAAATTTGATCCTGACAAAAGTTAGAGACGAATATGGAGCCTGCGACAGTTTTTGAGTTTCGGTGCTGCCTTTGTCAATGGCAATTCCCAGAAGCGTGACAACTGCCACAGAATCAATGAATCGACAGTTCTGCACATGGGTATAACTAGTTGCACACGCCAAGCCGGCAAATCTACATTCTTGGGTGCTTTCCAAATAATGGCAGACAAATATTTATAACATCGGAAATAAATTACAAAAAGGGGAACTTGAATTAACGATGATGGTCTTAGTGCGATGCATTTTGTAGTTATTGATCTCATGTTCTCCCTCCCAGGAAACCACTAATGGGGTTGCTGCAAGTAAGCCTACGTGGAAAACAGCATAACCAGCTCACAGCCGTGTATTCCTTAAAAAAAATTTTTAAAAAAAACAAAAAAACAGAACTAATGACTGACCCTTTCTCTAGATGACAAACCAAGATGAATTATTTTATTTTGTATTATTTGATGATGAATTACAGTTCCAGCCCGCGTGAGTGTGTAGCAAATGGATTGGCTGCCGTTTCACTCTTCGCACTTCTTACCTAACCCTACCATTAAAACATATAAACGTTTAAATGAATTAAATCAAAAAAATATCTAATAGGTGCTATGTGTTAAATCCATCTTAGGACTAATTGGGACTACTGCTAAACATTAATGGTTTCGTTTTTTTAGTACCAGCCAAATTCTACACTTAATTAAGCTTGCTTCAAAGGTGATCTTAGCTTTAACAGACCAAGATGCACATGCATGTAACAAAGTTGTGTGAATTGTACGTTTTTTCTGTTGCAACATATATTTAAAACTACTAATAACTAATCTTATACAATATAACCCCTTATCCATTGTCTCTGTTACCCAAGGAAACCAGCGGGAAGGCTTTATACCATCTCCACGGATATGGGAGTACTTTTGCATGTACATGTACTTGTTCTTTAGTCCCATTGAGAAAGTTTGGATAAAACCACACTGCTTTTCCAAACCAGTAATAATTGATTTGTTGAAATAAATAAAACGGGATAATAATTGTCATTACAATTTCCAAATATTCCTAGTTTATATGCCTGACTTGAGGAAATTATATCGCAACAGTGTCTTGTCAAAGAATGGTTGAATGGTACAAATCTAAAAATGTTATGAAAAACCTACATGTTATTTTCTCACATAGTTTTTTCCAAAACTAGAGCAATTTCAAATACGGGTGCTAAACCCATGTTAGAAATTGAAAATGAAACGTCTGATAAAAGTATTACTTACTAGAAAACTCCCACCCCCAAATTTTGTGCCTCACATATTTCTCTAATGTACATTTTTTTAAATAATAAAAACAGAAATAATTCAAACGACTCATAGAGCCACTCAGACAATAAGCAGTAGCACTAGATTTGTGGAGATATACATGTACATGGTAACAACTGGATAGAAATCATATAGATCACAACGACCCCATATTTTCCAATAAAAGCGCAACCACAATTACCTTTAATGACTGCCTCTCGTGTTAATAATTAACACGTTTCGTATGCATTAATTACAGGTATACCAGCTGGTTTAATGAATAATCGTATTAATGCAAGACGCTGTACAAGCATCCTCGACAATCGCAATTCTAAAAGATTCCACTGACATTTGCATTAATTTTCTTACAATTTTGAATAAAACAAGCCAATCCAAACAACTTGGATCGATGCTTCAATGGCACTTCAACAACAATAGCAGAGCAGCACATTACAAAAATCTTAGAAAAAACCAGACATTAGGCCTACAAGTACAGTAAAACCTGGAAAGTGACCACCTTTGAATGGTGACCACCTGTTTATGTTGACCAATTTTTAGTGTTTTTTTTTCTAGTGTACATTAATTTCCTTCATAAAAATTCTCTGTATACTGACCACCTGTGTACAGTGACCAACATTGTATTTTTTGGTGGTCACCTAACAGGGTTTACTGTAATTATAACGTGTGTAGGCCTACTGTAGTGCACAATTATTCAATAAAACTGAAGTGGCAATCATACTGCTGAAGAATGTCTCAAATTAAAAGGGTTTATCAGTCTTTGTGAATTTTTTCAAAGATTATTTATTATTATCCGTTCATTCGTGGCCGACCCTCGGCGATAGCTTCAGGTCTAACATTAAATTCTTTTTTCTAATATAGATAGGCCTAACTAAGGCAAATAACTAGGCAATGAGAATTTAACATTCATAAATTTTCCCCCCAGTAATTTTAAATAAAAAAAATTAATAAAATACTATCTAGGGTTCAACACATGCAACATGAAATAAAAACTTGTTTTTTTTTAAATTTATTTTAAAATTTGAAGGGTGAAATTCAAATTTTTTAGTTATTTACCTAAATTAATTGAGGGAGGGGGAATAATTATTTAAAATACATTTTCTTTAAAAAACTATCTTTGCTATAATTCCTACAGCGAATGTCGGTCAGTGTACCATCTTTCTGGCTATGTGACTTCAACAGTGCATTACGGTGTTAACAGTGCGTAGTTTCAATACCGGTATTTAATATTAAATAAATTCATCAAAGCCTTGTGCTGTACTACAGTAGCTTCGTAGGTTATGAATCGTGAAATTTCTTTTTAAAATTCATTGACTTTTCCAGGTTTCAAAAAAATTTCCAGGACCAATGACAATGTGAAAAATTGACTTATTTTGAAAAATCGACACTGGAAAATATTTTTCAAAATTAACTAGCGACAATTTTAAAAATTAACATAGAAAAATGACAATTTTGTATTCGGAAAATGTTGAAAATTTTGCAAATTTGTACTCGGAAAACGTGGAAAATTTTGCAAATTTGCTCTCGGAAAACGTGGACAATTTTGCAAATTTTTTCTAGGAAAAAGTGGAAAATTGTGCCAATTTCTATTCGGAAAATGGGCTCTGCGCTAACCATGTGTAAGTATTAATTTTGGAACGCCAATGACTTTCCAGGTCTGGGGGTACCCTGTTTAATATCTTTGGGACTCAATGTACAATTGACAATCTACTGTTGTAGTGTCCACAGTGCATCAGGTGTAGTGATTAAAATTAAGCATAACATGTAAAATTTCAAGTGAGCAATTGGTTGCAATCAAGCAGTGCTATAATTTGAATAAACTGACGACTGCATCGCTAGAAATCTTACCTGATGGTCAAGCTTTTCTGACGATTTCTCAACAGGATCAACTGAACGAATGTCAGAAAGTATTGGACTTTGTGCACGGTCCGCTGTACTATCATCTGGGACTGGTTGAGAATCAGAAACTGATTTGATACTTTCTGTAATGCTATCAGCAATGGCTCCAGGAAGATGAATGCCAGGAATATTTTCTATTGTATCTACTGGATTATTCATTGGGGCTGAGGGAGCGAGAATTTCGGTTGGAACCGATGGAATCGGGATCTCATTGGGAATCTCAGCATCAGGCAGAACTACAGACTGCTGGTTTGGGTCAAGTGCCAAGTCTGTTTTGTCTTCAGCAACTACAACATGATCGGACTCTTTGGCCGGAGTTTTGTTAGCAGGTTCAACGGATGGAAGGGGTTTGCCAACGGCTTTACCATCAGAACTACAACTTGCCCCCATGGTGGCTGAATAAATATAGCAGCTCCTTTTAAAAAAACACCTGCGTTTCCAAAATTATTTTAATCATCTCAGCGGACAACTCGAGAAAGCCAAATCAAGTTCACATTTGGTATGACAATGACTTACACTGGACCAAAAACAATCATGCCAGAAGCATTTTGCTCTTAAAAGAAGAACATGGCACAGCAGATAGTTAGACCCAATTCAAAAGTTGACCAAACGTTTTCAGTGGTAAAGAACGGTGCCAGCGATGATGGACCGCACGGCACAAGGTATCCCTCACAAATGGTATCTGAAAAGCCGATGGTTGTCCTAGAATCGAGATGACTCATCAATATTCCACGAATGGCAGGTGAGTGATAAAAAAACTGCACGCATTAGCAACAACTTTCAAGGAACTACAAGCGTTGAGTCAAACACACTGCGCATTATCTTTGCACTCGTTGGAATATTGAATTATTGGAGAAACTTATTCCGCAACTCCATAACAGTCTAGCTCGAAGCACAACCATTACTATGACAGCTAGAGTCAATAAATAATGACGTTAGCAAAATGTACTCCCCGTCACGCAAAACTGAGTATGAATTCAGCTTACTTTTACCGGTACGACGAAATAATTGCCTTTAATAATCTATGGCATAGGCCTTCATTAAATAAATACCTAATATACCTATGCTTCAAGTAAACTATCAGGAATTCAAACTTAGCTGCCAGTCATAGCTATCAACAACACAAAACTGAACAACCAAAGTAATTTTCATGGCCCCTTCTCCAAATAAACTATCAATAAGCATTCTCCAAATGCCAGGAAACAGAAAATATTGGTGAATGAGCCACAACAGGTGCTTCAACACAAAAAGCTTGTCAGTGATATTTTTATATTGATGATGAGAAGTGGTGTTGACATTACCATTCCAGGTTCCCCGAGGCAGTGGAATACAATATGTAATTTATTAGATGTTTGGAGGATGGGATGGGAAAGGAATCCGGTCACGGCCAATTTAATATACGAACTCTATCCCATGGGATTGTGGGAAACAATGAAAAACCACAATCAAAATAGCCGGCACAGAATCGAGTCCGCATCAACTGAATGCAAGGCATAAATGTTTACAATTCAGCCACCTTACCCGGTAAGATAATTATTAGCACTAGACAAACTAGTGCATACAATACAATAGAGGATTATATTCAACTTCTGTTTTTTTAATTCAGAGATGGTCAATTAGGAAAATCAACAGTTAATCAGCAATTTAAAACAATAATAAACCTGACTTTGGCTAACAAACTATTGTCGAACAAGTTTAGCTATGAGATTAAAACACTGCCTCTCATTCAGGAGCCTCAAGTTCGCGCCACGGGTCAGCTGTCCAAACTTTAGTTTTTATGATTTTCCAGGCTTGCTTCCAGGCAAATGATGGACAATTCCTCTAGAAATTGACCAATCACTGTTGGGGATGAAAAACTCAGTTTGCTAGAACAAAAACTTCTTTAATCTTGTATCACTCTTTGACCGAGTCCCTCACTTATAAATTCAATAAAGTACAAAGACTGAAATATTTGAGATTGCTTCAAATTGAGCTACATTTTTGTTGCATTATGTATTGACTTAAACATCTACACATCAACCATGAAAATAAAAATGAGAACGTTAAATAATTCTTCTTTCCTATCATTCTGTATTCTGACCTGAATTCGTCGTGAGGGTCGATATATAATTCTCAATAGCCAACCAACATAGAAAACAATCATACAATTGAGCCAGCAACAACCAGATTAATAGCTAGGAGAAAAATATCGATGGAGCAAAATTGAAGAACAGGCGTCACAAAAGAAGAAATAAACCTAACCGTATGTTTACTCCTTATTAAGTGCCAGGTTACTCTATTAAATTAATTCTGCACAAACGCATGTACAGTGTATATACATGTACGTGTTAAAACAAGTGCTGGCACCTTTATCAGAGCAGCGGAATAACCACTCATTTTGTGGTCAGGTTCTACCATTTCCTGCGTTTTCCTTGGTACATTGTCTTGAGCACCGTTTGCCCAATGCCTCCTCACTTTCTACCCTCTTTGGTTCTAATCAACCAAACAGCTGTATAATAACAGCTGAATTATTTTATCACTTTAAATAGTATAAAAATCGGTATCAGACAAGTAGGCCTACACTATTAAGTAGAAAACTAGGTTAATTCGAAGTCAGCTTATCATGATGACAAAATCATGTCAGTGATAATGCCAGGTAGACAGTCAAACAGACATTTTCTGAATTTTTGATGTGATGAATGAGCCTGTAATAGTATCACACAATTAATTACATGTAGGGCTCAAACTGGGTATGAATTACATGTACATGTATATCGACAATAATGTGAGCCCAACAATGAAGAAAATGAAGTGTCAGGATCATTTGGCTGTCATTTTTTGGAAAAACAAAGGATTAGATTGAACATGCATGTCAATACCCTAGGCCTGTCAGTATACTGCCTTTCAAATGGCTCAACAACCCCACTGAAGGAGTTAAGAGCTCATAGCAGTTAAGTGTTTACAAAAAATTGTATGGGGCCCATCGTGCAATTTTGAAGTCACTGGTTGGATGATATCGTACAATAGAACCCCAAAATCTGCTGCTTGAATATTTGTGGTTTCACTTAATCTCAGTTTGAAAACATTAAATCAAACAACAAAAACGTGATTAATTTCACGTAAATTCATCTTTGTTTGGAAATTTTATAGAGAGTGCATATACATATTTTTATTGCAGCATTATTAAAACATATATTGCTGTAAATCATTTCTATTCACACCTTAATGCACGTAATTATTAAATTTAACTATCACAATTGTGTTTTTAAGTTAAAAACTTATATTATACATGTAGTTATAACCTTGGGGAGGCTTGGGCGTTAACCCCCACGGATGCATTGGTCCTCGTTTGTTTGTGGATTTTTAATGACTGCATATTTCGGCTATGAGGCTAAACACTAACGCCAGGGGATATGCCAGCATCACCTACATGGGAATTTTGCCGACAAAGGGGGACTTTCACCCCACCCAAGATGGATCTTTAACGTGCATAGATCAAATGGGATCTGCACGGGACCTCAGTTTAAACTTTCATCCATAATAGACGCCACTTAGAGAATTTTGCACATCCTCAAAATTCTCACCAATCTTGACTAAGTTCCAGGTACGAATTCTTTTAGCATTCATAATGAAGTATTGGAATTAGTAAACTGCTACATTTAAGCCTGATTTCTCTAAATCGACTTTCACTGAACACACCCCACACTGCAAGCTTTGAAGTATTGAAAAGAAAACGTTGGTGATCGACACTGATTACAATCTGCATGTTAATCATCCAAATTCTAACAACGTAAGGTCTCAAATGTGATCCATAAATCCCTAAATTAGACAGTAGGTCTAGGTTCAATTCTGTTAAAGAGCCTATAATTGTTCTGCTTGTGAAACTTTTACACTAGCTTGAACATTAAAACTGACGCAATCTTGTACTACATTACAATGAAAAGACAAGCACCACAAGTGTAATTTTTCATTCATCAATCTAGGATATGTAATGAACCAACAGCACTCAAGCACTAGCTAGTTCAAGATTCTGGTAGTGACTTATTCAAAGCACCAACCCTTGCTTCTTGATTCGTCCTACCAGTAATGTTTGTTGTCAAGTTCTTCATACATGTAAATAAATCATAACAAATAATGGACTCCAGGTAACCAATCAGCTTAACATCTAGTCCGTGAAAATGTGATTATTTCTAGAGAAGGACAGAAACTGCCAGCTTGACTCTTGCTGTGAATCCAACAGTTTCACACCAACAGTCAAATCATCAGATTCTTTTGACCTCATCAAACAAAAGCCATATGTTATACATGTGACCGATTGAAATTGATTGTACCAATGATGAAACACAGTCAGCTTGACTGCACCAAACCCATGTGAAGTGACAATACTTCACCATACCAAATCCAAGTGATATGACCAGGCTTGATCATACCAAATCCAGGTGATAATGCTCTGGCTTGACCATATCAAATCCAGGCAATTATCACCAGACTTGACCGCACCAAATCCAGGTGATATGACCTAGCTGACTTGACCATACCAAATCTAGCTGAAATCATGGACTGGAATATAACGGAACCCAACTTAGGCTTTTATCACTAATTTGCAGTAGGCCTACCAATGTACAATTACTAGTATATACAATATACTGTATATTATATAAAGAAGTTCAAATACATGAAGTCAAGATTACTCGCATTGTGGTAAATGCCTTAATGCTACTCTGACGGCTCCAAAACTGACATTTACTTACCAAATATCAGGTAAACCCGGAGAAGTTTCGTTTTCAATGGCTGCTCGTTACGCAAGACCAATGTGTCAGACATCAGCACAATGACTAATCAAAAACGTCATCGCGCCGAAACGAAAGCGTAAAAACACGTTGCAAAGATTTAATCACGAGCCGCAGTGTCTCAATTATCGAGTGTTAAAATGACACCGAATACGGGGTCTATAATAAAAACCCGGCAAAACCCACTCGCCCATGACGTCGCTTTGAGGGCAATATACCCTTGGCCGCCATTAGGGCCAGGTTACCAACATTGCACAATATTTGGCCAAATAAAAAAATACGAATGAACTTACGCCGTATCGATGCTTATTACTGTTGGAAGAGCCGTTGGCTTCTGCGCTTATTTCCGATCTCCTCTTCTTCGCTGGTGGAGAGGCGTGCTCAGATTGCTGATCTGAATTGGCACTAACACTAGACATCTAAATACCCCGCGACTTGGTCCTTAACAATGAAGGAGATTTGGCCGAAAAATCTAAGAAGCTCGTTTCTAATTCAAGGCTTCAAACTTCATTCGGGATCTGATCGTGGGAAGAATTCGCCTTCTGAAAAAGCAGAAGGCGGGCGGTTTTTCAGTTTACAACTTGCACTATTCTTTAAAAACGGTGGAAGACAAACAACGAAGGCTCAAAGCACGACTTCATCCGCCAAAACTCACCATGAGATTTTTTAATGATGGCTACCTCGGAATAGAAGCGACTGTTTAAAACGGCGCTTCATGCAATAGACGACTAGCGATGCATTTGACACCAGGGTCATCTTTGTTGGAAAAAAACAAGTCTAAACTTGTCAATGATTTAAAAAATCAATGATGACACCTTCCGTCTTTACCAAAGAGTTTGAAAATCAAAATGTTATAAAATTCTTGTTATACAATTAAAAAAATATTTACAACATATTGGGTCATTTTTTCTATCAATACAATTGGCATTTGAAGGCAACTGATTTTGAGCCTAAAAAAAATTAAAGGAAATAGAAATTCGAGAATTAACTTTCAGAATAATATGAATGATATCGACCACATTTCTAAAAATTAAAATTAAATATTTATTATATATTTGATCACAACTAAAGCCCTTCTTTTTGGCCAAACAACTTGCTCAAACTTTCTTTTACCTGCATATGGGAAGTTGTAAATCTTCAAATTCTTTCATTCAGGGTTGCTACCGAAATTACACCTTCAATTTCCCTGACTTTCCCTGACCAAAATTTACCATTTCCCTGACCAAAATTTACCGTTTGCCAGACAAAAATTTACCATTTCCCTGACAAG
>JAQGBX010002392.1:0-20604 GCA_034698745.1 Megaphyllum sjaelandicum | reverse complement strand
TACTTCAGTCCTACAAATATTTTGTGACAGTAAAATAGATGAACTTGTATTTAAATTATGCATTGTTTACGATATTGCTTTTTATTTTTTTATTTTTGGAAAGTACTGCTTTCTTTGAAGAGTTTTCCCGTCCTAGTGTAGGCGCTCTATAGCCATTGATGCCCTGGCGCCCTAAAAACTTCAACTTAAACCAATGAACCTTAAAATGTTTAAATCTTATAATTAAAAATTAAAACTCGTATCAAAAAATTTTGTTTTGCTTCAAAGTTGCCGTGTTAAATTTAAAGAGTGATGTGAAATTCATGAATGTTTTTAAAAATATTTGTAATTGTGACAGCAGAATCTCATGATTGTTTGTTTTCAATTATTAGAGATAAAATACTATTTATGCTAAATTGAAGAAGGTAAATTTGTATGCATATTTTATTTTAAAATTTCTACAGTGCTTCTATAAAAATAAACTGATACTAGAATATACATGTACATTATATAATTCAGTCAACTGACATGCACCCTAACGATGATAATAAATTATTGACAATTAATGGCCAGACGTATCAAAAACATACTGTCGTTAAAAGTTTAAAATTGTTATACCCTTGACATTCGGTTAGAACTTTTGAGTTCTAGAATCGTCCATTACAATTTCCGACCAAATTTGTTAAAATTTACAGTTTCTCAGTTAAAATTGACTACTTTCTTTTAGCAGCAAAAAGCATACAGTAAACTCAACTTTAGTCAACTTCCTTCGATCAACATAGTTTCTCGTGAAGTAGGCCTACATAGCAACGAGGACTTTTGTCCAGAGTGTTTCTCCACCAAATGAAATCTGACGATTTTTGTCAGTGCCACGTCCCACAGAGTTGAGTGCGGTTGATGGGCATTTATCAGTGCAAATGCGAGTTTGTATCTAGGGACGAAAACCTGTCCAATGCATTTGAAATATGGGAGGACATGGGTAATTGTTGATGAGCACAATTAAATCCATTAGCACACCACTTAGTGGATGTGAATGCAGTAACAAATTACCCTTTGCATTATTAATTTGAAAATTAATACCGCGGAGTAATTTCTGGCTGCTGCATGCGTTAATTTTCTACCTCGAGTTGCTAGCAATCTGGCAATTCCACCGAATGCCCCATCAATTTAAAACCTGGATTAGGCCTGCCCAAGGTGAAAATCAATAGTGCTGGATGTGCCATGCCAGCGCAAATCAGCATGCTTGTCATTCCCTATGAAAAAGCAAACAGATGCGTTTTGTTCTCCATTAATTATATTTCGTTCCCGTTCGGCGCAATATTTTTTGGAAATGATTTCCTCGGAGATGACTCCTAGGATTTGGGCTTTCTCCGAATGTTCTTTAATCAATAAAAAATGGTGCGAAGTAGCACATTTTTTGATACTCAAACCATCTAAATCGAATCTTGAATAAACGGAAGTATGTATATGCGTCCAAGTTATGAATGCTCAATGGCAGGTATATTAAAGGCTATATTAGGTAACCCTCTACTCTTGTAAATCTATAACGTACATACTGTACATGTAACTACTTGGATAATGCAAGTGATGCCGTATACCTACTATAAACAAGTTGATTCCATTATACTAAATATACATGCATAGCATTCATGGTCTAGCGTATTTGAAGTTATAATTGACTAACTTGATGGAATTTTCAAAGCAACCTTGATGGAAATAACCTGTTAACGGCACTCAGATAGAAGCTTAACAAATCGCACTTAGAAAATCTTAATAATTAAGTCGCGCAGTCATTTTACACATGCACGTGGCTTCACCACTGCCAAAGTACGAGTTGTAATGCTAATGTCTGATTTCCGAAATTGCAAACTTATATTTGTTTCAATTATTGCTTTATTATGATTTATTAAAAAAATCTAATTATTTCAAGTAATCTGAAGATTAGTGTGAAGTTGCATTTGTTTTGTCCAGTGAAAAAATGTATACTTTTTTTTTTGGAATGAGGGGTTTTTTTTGTGATGAGGTTTGATTGCAGAATGGTTGCACATCTGATACGTATTAATTGCTAACAGTATACCAAAAGTTTTAATCTCCCGATCTCTTTCCAATAGTTTGCAGACAGTTGCACCAAACCAAAACTAAAAACTCCAAACTTAAAAGTTTTCTGATGAGTTGAAAGGGTTGATGAGTCGATGAGTTGAAAGGGAGATTGCCAAACGTTTTGGCGGTGGCGCTGCTATCAACGCTTCGTCTGCACGATATCGACGATACTGCAGACGACAGCATATCGTATCTATCATGTTTACTCTGTAGTCTGCTCAGTTTTGTCAATATGGTTTGTTGCATTGTGTACGCTATGGTTTTGTAAAACTAGTTTGTATAATTTTTTTTAAAGAAACTACATGTATTTCACGTTGAAAGTTTGGGGTTTGTGGTTTTTAGTTTTGGTTTGGTGACTTTAGGAAACTAACTAAACGGTGCTGTAGTTCGTAGCTATCGCAATATCAATCCTACAGTTATTTTTAAATGAAAAGGGTGACCACATGCAGGTCAGGAAAGTTAGGGAAATTCGTGAATGCATGGTGAGGGAAATTTTCCCAAATAAAAGCAAAATGCTATCAATGCACTCAATCTGCTATAGCAGCTCCATCCCAAATCCTCTTCAGCTAGACTCGTAATAAAATCTAGTGTTTTGCCAAGCTGCTCATTGCAATTGTTATTTCATTTTCATTATGACAAAAAAAAATTGATATGCATTAACGGGTAAGTTTTACTTAGGGAATTTTGGATTTAAAGTCAGGGAAAAGTCAGGGAAATTGAAAATGTTGTGGCCACCCTGAATGAATACTGTAAAAATGAAACAATTTAAAACTTCCCAATTTCTAGCTATTACCCGTCTTCAAACATTTCTTTTACCAGAATTTGGTACTACAGTAGAACTCCAATTATCCGAACTCTGACTATACGAATCGCTGATTATCCGAATCGCTTTCAAAAAATAAATTTAAGTCGGAAACATACATGCTGTACATGTACAGCGATTCGCTTTGGCTACCCGAAAACGGTTCAAGACAGTCAAACAGCTTATGATGTACTTTGACCTAGATGTTCAGCAAACAATGACCTTCATTTACAATGTACATGTACTAATGTACAGCACTTGTAAGTACATACGCTATAAATAGCATGTAAAAGTGTTGCCTTTTTCATTTAATTAATTAAAAATGCATACAGTACCGAAAATAAGCTCTTTTTCCTTAAAATACATAACATATATATGTACCCTTTTTTCGGAAAAAATCCAATTATCCCTATTTTTGATTATCCGAATGGGGTCTGGTCCCAATTGATTTGGATAATTGGAGTTCTACTGTATATCACTTTTGTTGAGCAGGTTTGAAAAAATCATGAATCTTCTTCCGTTTCACCATTTTTTTTTTTTTTTTTGTCAAAGTCAAAACCCTTATTTTTTAGTGGAAATAGCTGGACTGCTGCTTCGAGCAGGCCTCCAACGAGGTGCCCTAATGTATTTAATTGATTTTCTCAAGGTTAAGGTCTGTGCCAGCCAAAAAACCCACGGTGTGGTCGGCAGGAGCCTCGTTCATAAAACGGAGGTTTCATAGGATGGAGGATCGTAAAATCGGGTTTTTACATTATATTAAAAATCGTATCGCATCCCCCCGCTTCAAAAGTGAAGTGGCACAAGTCAGACATTGCTAATTTCCGGTTAAAGACGGCATTAACTCCAGCGAAGTTACCGTATAGTTTAGGTTAAGTGACAGTGCTGTAACTTTGTTTCATTGCATTTATCTTAAATTAAACTTAACTGTGCGAAGCCATTAACGTAGCTGCAGTGGTTTCCGCCATCTTGGGAGTCTAAATGTTCAAAGAACTCTGACTGACACTGACTTTTGGAGCTTTGCACTTATGGCGTTAAATATGCAGCATGTATTTAAGATTGCTTCTATTGGAATATTCGACGTAATATGCATTGCTGATGCATTGCTGATACATGTACATGTACATTGTATATTGAAAATTATTTCGCATTCTCGTTTCACAAGTGGCACAAGTCAAACAATGCTAATTTCCGGTTAAAGCCGAATATTTAGTCGAGCGAAATGAGCTCTATGTTCAGCAAAAACGTCATGTCTGAACTTGCCATAGTTTCTGATTGTCACTTTGCTTTATTGCTTCACTATTGCTTCAATAGCCTTTGCTATCTTCCATGGAATTTTTTTTGAGGTCATCCACAACAGGATGGTCATTATTACTTTTGTTAGAATTATTATTATCAACAATTTTGTTACTTAATGGTGCAATAATTTTACACAATAATGCTGTAAATTAATGTAATGATAACTGTAGAATAAAAATTACTACTACTCCTACTTTAACACAAACTTACAATTGTAAGTTGCGTCACTTCTGAAGCGGATGTGCGATGTTGTAATATATATCAGCTAATGTTGTGATTATAACATTTTGCACTCTCCGTTCATAATTGACACAATTTTTGGAAAGCTTCTGATAGGTTGCGTATAGAGAAAATGGACCTGACAATTTGAGGGGCATTTTGCTTTGTTTAAAAATGATAGCTACAACTCAAAGGTCCAAGAATTTTGACATGACAAATATTTCCAATCTACAGAAATGCCTTTGTCACGTACTTTATGCACTTTTTACAGAGGGTTATTGAAATGTTATCCAAGCAGGTGTTACATTTCACGAGACCCTCATCCTCAAATATCATAAAAGACCTTTTGGGATTGGAAACGATCATAACGAACGGCAGCCATATTGGAAGTACTTAGGAGCTTCACAGCCAGTTGAGGAAGACAGAGAGAGAGAGGGGGGGAAATGTTACGTGGCAGCCATATTGGAATCAAAATGATCGATCGAGTGGTTAATTGCATCTGAAACCATACTATAAAATGCGATTTGGGGGGATGACAACGATCAATTGAGCGGCAGCCATATTGGAACTCCTGAGCATAGTACATATTTCACGCTAAGTTGAGAAAGACGAGGATCTGAAGTGACAGCTTTCGATAGCGTTTTAGGACAGGTATAGCCTGCATGTTTTCGATTGAAATTTGTCGAAATTCATGGATGGATTTGAAATCCAGACAAGAAAAACAGCGCCAATTGTCCTCCATGGGATTTCAAATTCGTTTTTCTCCAGGTCCGCTTTGCCAAATCGCGCCTGTCTATAAACAAGAATGTCAAAAAAATATTGGGTTACGGATTTGATTGGATTATAGATTGTACTATTTAGGCTTAATTAGAAAGATGGTTTTTTTTTTGTTCTCTGCTACGGCGCTAGGACGAAGCAGCCTTTTGATAAAATGAGGCCGATCTTTATGAGTCCCCGTCAAAAAATCGATCAAAGTTTTTCTTTTCGAGAGTCGATATTTGCTCTACGTTGGGGTGGGTTTCCGTAAGAGAAACACGATAACGACAAATTTGAATATTAGACGACTCCTAAGAGGGATATAATTTTGTTTACATGGGTAATTGCTCGCGCGCTTATTGGGCTTTCTTTGAAACGAAATCAGCAGACGTGAGAATGAATTTTACCATTTTTGCCTTCCAACCATTTGGCGAAGACAAAAAAACGATGCGAGCTAGCGTATCAGATTTGAATTTTTCGTCTTACTCATCAAAAACACCCGGATGAAGATACGAAAATTCAAGATTTTGTTTAATTAAGATTTTTTTTTCTTGCAAAAAATTTGCATCGGTTTCTTGGTGGGAGGAAAGAAGATTTATTAAGGGCAAAAACTCCCCATGCACGTTGAAAAGAAATGCATATTTTAAAAAAATGCATTTGAATATACCCCAAAATATGCGGGGGTTGGAACATTGCACTTCATTTCAAAATGCATTTTGCGGTATTAAAATGGATTTTTAAAATGCTTTTTTAACAAATTGCACCGTTAACGCTGCAGGGTTCCTATGTACCTGGGAAACATGGAAAAGTCAGAACTTGAAAATGTCTGGGAAAGTATGCGTTACTTGAAAATTTCTGGAAACGTCAGGGAGGAATGACATATTTTGAAAATGTCCGGGAAATTCAACGTATTAGTGTTGTCATGCATGCACAATCCATATTTAATGTCTCCACGTGGTTAGCTCAGGAGGTAGTTGCAAAATTTTTGAAATTTTCCCAGTACACGTTTAAAAAATTGTCACCAATTTTTAAGAACAAATTTGCAAATTTTTCAACAGTTTCCGAGGACGTATTTACAAAGTTTTTTTTAACTTATTCTGAGATTAAATTTGCAAAGGTTTTCAACAGTTTTCGAGAAAACATTTTCTAAAAATTCCAAGCGTTTCGTAATATAAATTTTCAAGATTTCCAACCTTTTATCAAAGCAAATTTTCAAAATGTTCAAATGTTTTTCGAGATCAGATTCGTTTCCGAGGAAAAAATTGTAAATTTTTTAACAGATTCCGGGGAAAAAGTTAAAATATTTTTCACATTTCCCTAATACTAATTTGTCAAATTTTCAAAATTATTCACGCCAATTTTGCACAAAAAAAATCTAATTTTGCAAAAATACTGAATTAGTAAATTTTGAATAAATACTGAATATTGTCCTTAGTAAATTTTGAAAATATACTATAAATATTGCCATTAGTAAATCTTGAAAATATACTGAATATTGTCATTAGTCAATTTTAAAAAATACTGAATTGTGTCATTAGTACATTTTTGCATAAACACTGAATTTCAATTTACTGAATTGCAAAAATAACTGAATTTCATTAGTAAATTTTCCAAAAAAAATACTGAATATTGTCATTAGTAAATTATGCAAAAATACTGAATATTATCATTAGCAAATTTTGCAAAAATACTGAATATTATCATTAGTAAATCTTGCAAAAATACTGAATATTGTCTTGTGTCGATTTTGCGAAACTGTGGATAAAATTTGCGCGTGTCAATTTTGACACTGGTCAGGGAAATTTATAAGTGGTATAAATTTTCCATTTGTGTTAAATTTTTTCACAATGACCTACAATGTAGTGTTGCTTTCATTTGCTACATTATCTTTCTCTAATGTTAGTGGTCACGACTACTTGAAACCGATCGAACTAAAGATCTCCGTATCAAGTATCGAAAATGAAACGAACCAAATTCGAGATACGAACTGATATTTTTTTAAGCTTTTCCTTTGTAAAAGGCTTCGATCTTTTGCAATATTTCTGTTTTCCACCCACGCCACTTCCGGTTCGACATTTCAAGTATATATTTTTTTTATCTGTTTGGAAACGTCCGAAATTCCGCCATTAAAGCGATATCAATCGAGTTGCGGTCGTTATTTTGCACAAAAAACGGAATAAGAGGAAAAATAAACATCTTGAACCATTTCGGGTTTCCTGATTGGAAAGACAAATACGGGTTCTCTATTAGAAAAGAAAACCACACTTAAAGGGATGGTAAAGAAGCTAGAGGAAAAAGAGGGAAAAACAGCAACTGGAAAACAAATACTCGGATTGAATGAGATGAGGGAGAAATAAATAGGACGGTTTAATTAATAGGTTTAAAAACAGGGCACGCAAAAAAACAAATTGGAAATTTGGCTTCTTTTTTTGCGAGCTAGTGGGGGAGGTATCCGAGAAACGAGATAAACAAAATGGGAAATTATACGGAAAGGAAACCGGCATCAATTTTTTGGATGTGGCCGAATGTAAGGATGTCTGAAAAGAAACCCAAGAAACCTTAAGAAGCCTAAAAAAAGCTGGTGGATTTCAGATTAATGGCTGGTAACGACTTTTTTACGTTGACTTTTCAAGGGAAGGAGGAACGAGAAAATTGCGCCACTAGATGGCGCTGCGTGTGCTGTTTAGTACGTTTTGTGGTTCCTAAACTGATGAAAGGCCTGAAAAACCTGGGAAGGTCAAAGAACTTGAAAATGTCTAAAGAAGTCAGGGAAGAATGACTTATTTTGAATTGTCGGGGAAATTCAACGTTGACATGTTGTCACAATCCATAATTGATGCTTCTTTGTGGTTAGCTCAGGGCCCATTTGCAAATTTTCCCAGTGCAAATTTGAAGAATTTGCAAACATTTCTGACCACAAATTTGAGAACTTCTCCACGATTTCCGAGGACAAATTTTCTAAAGGTTCCACGTTTTCCGAGCACAAATTTGCAAAATTTTGCACGTTTTCCGAGGACAACTTTGCGAATTTCTTCACGTTTTCCGAGGACTCATTTTCCAAAGGTTCCACGGTTTCCGAGCACACATTTTCAAAATGTTCCACGTTTTTAGAGGACAACTTGCAAAATTCTCTACGTTTTCCGAGTATAAATTTTGTAAAATGTTTCACGTTTTCCGAGCACAAATGTGCAACATGTTTCACGTTTTTCGAGTACAAATTTGCAAATTGTAATTATACGTTTTTCTAGGACAAATTTGCAAACATTTTCTCGTTTTCCGAATACAAATTTACAATATTTTCAAACTCTTCCGAGTATATATTTTCAACATTTTCCGAGTAAAAATTCTCAAAACTTTCTACATTTTTCGATCACAAAATTCAAACATTTTCAAACTTTTTTTATACTAATTTTTTATAAATTTTCATGTTAATTTTTATAAATTTTCAATATTGTCATTAGTAAATTTTGCAAAAAAAATTTATTTGTCTATTTTGAAATCGTGGATAGCATTGGAATATGTCAATTGTTGACATTGTCATTGCTCAAGGACATTTTTTTTAAATCTTAAAACAATTGGGAAGTTAAAAATGAAATATCTGCGGGAACGATGTGATGTTCGTGGGGTTAATTTTTGGTAAGTCGTGAATATTTTGGAGAAAAATTTATACTTACAAATTAAAAATTAAGTTTCCTTGATTATCCTCTGGCTATAATTTGTAAACTCATTGTAATTTTAGTACATTAAGAGGGTCTCTTGTTTATCCATTCTTTCAGGGAAATTCCCTATGATAGTTTTAGGCATGACATGAAATATTTCTGAAAGATGACATGAAATATTAATTTGGTATTGTTTTATGGAGGACAAAGGTAAATAACTGGGCATTGGGAATGCACATTAAGCAGAGCAATAAAATTACTGAGCCTGCATCACGTGATCTTTTCATCGCATCAACAACTAAAAGAACGGGCCTGCATGTAATTGTTGTTAATGGAATGAATGAAACGCTTCATGACAATGGAATGAATGAATTGTCACCTGATAATGGCATAATGACGAAATCTGATTAAGGTCCATTTCGTATTTTTTAATTTTTTGCAAGTTAATTAAAATTTTTGAAGTGTCATCTAGTGATCAATAAGTGCAATTTAAAAAAGCAAAATTTCCTATATTTAATTTTACGGCTTACAACTATTGCAGTTCTAAAAAGGTTGGAAACCATTGGTTTAGCTATCTGTCATAACTCTTTTTTAGTATATCAACGTTTTGTGGATTCAATTGGTTTTTAATTTATCTTTTTAAGTTGATTTAAAATTTTCTATGAACTTAAAAGGACATTCGTCAAAGTTTAAAATTTAAAACAAAATAACGGAAACCTTTTTCCAGACGCGCATTGTTTACATTTGTAACATAGTTCATTTTATAAAAGCTGACAGATATTTAATTAAGAATATTAAAGTAGTCGTGTGGTCGAAATATTGACCAAACGATGCTTGGTTGTACGTGTTTTTTGCAGATAACACTCAATAACCTTGTTTTTTTGCTTTTTGAGCACCTATTAAGGTATGAAATAATAATGCTTTTTACACCGACTACATAGTTTATGCGCACCCTGCTAAAGCATATTACAGTAGACTTTAGATTTCTTAGGTTCTATAAATCGGATACCGGATTATCCAGGGTTATGTTTGCTCTGCCATTTAAAAAACTAATTAAGCTAGCCAACGGTAAAACACTTTTTCAAAACAATCCATTTTCCACAAACAATTCTATTATTTCTAACCATTTTTAGCAAACAATGTTATTTTTTTCTGAAAATATAAAAAAAACACTTTACAATTAAACTACGCTTTATTCTATATAAAATCCTATTTATCTAAAACCCTTAGAATTCATAAAAATACGCCATGTTTTTTTTTAGAAAATTGATGCAATTCTTTACATAATACAATATTTGTTAAATACAATCCATTTTCCCCAAAACCCCTATTATTTTTTAAAACATTTTTGTGTGTAAAAAAACCATTTTTTCCACAAAGAGCTATTTTTTAAATATGTTTTTCCTGAAAATAAAACTGTACAAATTTCCCAAAAATATCTACATTTTTTCTAGAAATATAAAAAAAGGTTGACATTCCCCCATAAAACTACGATTTATTCCAAAAAAAATGTATTGATAGAAATTACTTTGCAATTTATAAAAAGACACCATGTTTTCCTAACGATGGCACTATTCTAAGAATCGTATGTTTTGGACAATGTACTTTTGTAATTACATTTACAATGATGCTATATTTTAAATGTTTTTTAAATGTTGCATTTTATAAAATTCGATTATCCGGGTGTTAGTGCCCATCATCCCCAGATGCCCGGGAGTCTACTGTACTTCGAATTGAATAGCAAACATCGAAATATGGAGATATTTTGTATTCACATATTGTACATATACATTACATGTTTGTTATGTAAACATGAATTGTTTTAAATTTTATCACTGCTCTCAGGCATGGAGCCTGACTGAAATTTGGTGTAACCCTACATCCATTGAATTTTTTTCTCCAACTTCGACTCCCTGAAAAACATGTTTTTGTACGTCAAAATGCTTTTCTCAAAACAGACTAGACTTATCTTTGAAATTCCTGCGAAGTGCTATCACAAAAATAGCTTGTTTATGAACAGCACGATTTCGTCAGATTCCGACTCGGACGTTGCCAGGACTGGGTTCTGGCAGCGTAATGGCAACGGTAACGATATGCGATTCAAAAATACCCAATTGAAATGTTTTTGTCCTATTGATTGGTGTCTGAGCTGGGCACAAATGGAATTAGGGAAGTTGCCCTGGCAACGTGAAATTCAATGGAAGACTGGTAGTGGTCAAGCGGATACTTGTACGAAATACAAACTCGGTAAACACAGACATTAAGGGGAGGCCGGGCACGCGATCCGAATAGGAATCGGCTTCTAAAAAAAACGATTCCAGATTGGATCAGCTCGGAACCGCCATCTTGAGATTGGATTTTGTCATTAAGGCAGCAGGCAATTCCTCATTACCTGAAAGCAAGCAGTGATTGCCCTCCAACAGGGGCAGGATTTCAGCTTTTATTTTTCGCGACTTTAAAGGTATGAAATATAAGCGAAATCTTCTTTAAAAACTCAAGAAAGGCAAACAAGGAGTTATTTAGATACAATAGTTGTATTTCTGAGATGTCATAAAATTTGCCAGTGCCGCCATCTTGAGATTGGATTTTGTCATTAAGGCAGCAGGGAAGCTAGCAGTGTTTGCCAACCAACAGGGGCTGGATTTCAGATGTTATTTTTCACGACTTTAAACATATGAATAATAAATGAAACCTTTGAAAACTCAAAAATCACAAATAAGGAGTTATAAAGATACGTTAGTAGTGTTTCTGAGATGTCATAAAATCGGCCAGTGCCGCCATCCTGAGATAGAATTTTGTCATTAAGACAGCAAGCAATTCCTCATTACCGGAAAGCAAGCAGAGATTGCCTACCAACAGGGGCTGGATTTAAGCTTTCATTTTTCACGACTTTACAAATTTGAAAAAATTAATCAAACCTCATTGGAAACCCAAGAAAGGTAAATTAGGAGTTATTAAGATACATTAGTGGTGTTTCTGAGTTATGATAAATTTGGCCAGTGTCGCCATCATGAGATTAGATTTTGTCCTTAAGATAGCATGCAATTTCTTATTACCGGGAAGCAAGCAGTGTTTGCCATCCTACTGGGGTTTTCAGCTTTTACTTTTCCCAAATTTAAAAATAAGAAAAATGAAACTAGCTATTCAAAAATACCGAATGCGTTACAGTGTCCAAATTTAGAAATGGAACCAGTCTGTTGACTAAGCGCTAAGAGCGTTTGCATGTTTACCTCGAGATGTTTCGTTTTATCAAAATATAATTCGGTTTCCCTAAGGATAAGCGTTCATGTTAAGCTTTCGATTTTTGTTCCAAATATTTTTCTGAAAATGTTAAAATTGTGGATGTCAACGTTTCAGTTCAATATTACACACGTACTAACATGCACACTGAATACACCGTCACGCACGAAAAAGTTATGTCCGGAAATAAAATTGCGGGAAATTGTAGCAAAGTTTTTTCAACTGAAACATATTTCTATTACAGCACACACGGAGCGATATGTTCAGAATGTATACCTACGCTATATGACAGCACTGCTTCAAAGAGAAATGTGGGTAAGCTAACTCGACAGCACTGCTTTTATTCCTATCCATTCTAATTGGCTATCCAGCAGAAATAAGCTTTTTGCGCATGACTGTGAAGTCTACGACGTCAGTTTCGTTCCAGAAATATGTTGCTCGGAATAGTATCATTTTCTATTCCGGAAATATATCTGAAAATTTATTTGCGATGGAACTTTTTCCAGACACACGTGGAAATATCAAGCAGCAATATATGTGGAAACAAATTTCGGGATATAAATTGCCTCGTGCGTGACATCCTTAAAGCTTTCACACACGGGGAAAGTTATACAGTATCTAGAAATAAATTGTTTAGAAATTGCAGGAAAGTTATTTTAACTGAAACAATTTCCTTTTGTAGTCCACACGTATAGCGATATTTTCAGAATATATCATTACGTACTGTAGATGACAGGACTGTTTCAAAGGGAAATCAGGATAAACTAACTCGACAGCACTGCTTTTTATTCCAATATGACGTAGGCCTATGTCTTTCCAGAAATATGTTGCTCGGATATTGATCATTTTCTATTCCGAAAATATATCTGGAAATTTATTTGCGATGGAACTTTTTCCAGACACACGGGAAAATATCAAACAACAGTATATGTGGAAACAAATTTCGGGATATAAATTGCCTCGTACGTGACATACTTAAAGCTTTTACATAAGTGGAAAGTTATACAGTGTCTAGAAATAAATTGTTTAGAAATTGCAGGAAAGTTATTTTCACTGAAACAATTTCCTTTTGTAGTCCACACGTATCGATATTTTCAGAATATATCACTACAGTAGATGACAGGACTGTTTCAAAGGGAAATCAGGATAAACTAACTCGACAGCACTGCATTTATTCCAATATGACGTATGTCTTTCCAGAAATATGTTGCTCGGATATTGATCATTTATTGATTTATCATTTATTCATTTATTGGTCATTGATCAATTTATTTGCTATGGACATTTTTCCCCAACTCACGGGGAAATATTATGCAACAATGTATATGTGGAAACAAGTTTCGTGATATAAATTGCCTCGTACGTGTGACGGCCTTTACGGCAAATTTTAAGTACTGATCGATGTACCAACTCGTGAATCGAAGATGGCACTTATCTCCAGGAAGACCACGCAACACTGACAATTCAATATATCTCCGAAGGGGGTGTGTCGACTATCGGCTTCGATACTCCAATTCTCAACAACCAGAAACACGAACGCAGATAAAAAGCAAAACAAAACAAAAAAACGGTATTACGTTTTGCGGATGCAGCGGCAGGAAATGGATTATCGGTCCGATTTCGATTTGCACGCGTGCGTGCGAGCAGAGCATTCATCGAGGGGTCCCCGAATTTTCGGAATCCTCTTTCAATTTGGCTGATGAAGCCGATATTTTACGTAATCCTGGGCAAAACAATGCGAGAAAGATCGTTAGCTTCGAAGGTCTCGAGGGCTGGACATAACGCGAGCGCTGACCGCCCCCACCGGAAACAAAGGCAAAATGCGCACGAAACCGGCGCAACCTCATCAATAATAAACAGCCGATAATTAGGGCGAAACATGCAAGAAGTTGACGCCAAAAAGTTAACGAGGTCATGATGAGCGCTGCGAGGCACGCGAAAAACAGAAACGGCACCTGACCGGAAGTGGAAGTGGACGCGGTATCTGCGACGTTCTATAGGTGGCGCTCCGCGCAATTCCAACTCACCGTGGCATCGCGCTGCCTAGAAACCATGCCATTTCTTTCGGTTTTTTATGTTTGGAATACTGCAGCAGATCGTTGTTTTATCGACTTTTCTGATTAAGTCATTAATCATTTCCGGTCACGCTGCATGGCTTGTCATGAAACGAGAATTCGCATAAATGCAAAATGACACTAGGGGTTGCTCGGGCACAAGCTTTACGAATAGTACTTTGGTTGTAGTGAAGTCTCGTGTGCATAATCGACGCGCTGATGGAGCTTGTGTACATTTCGTCATCATGCATATATAACGTGACAATTCGTTCGTTCCATTGGCTAAAATTATCCGAAGGCAATGCCGAGGCTCGTTCTTTTAGTTGTTTATTCGATGAAAAGATCACGTGATGTACTCTCGTGTAACTCTGCATAAGGATCGATGTTGCACGAGTGACTTCACAACTATATGCCAAAGTACGATTCGTAAAGCTCATGTCTTGAGTACTCAAACTATCATGTTCAATTCTAACAAATGCGCCATTGTCCGCTGATTGTGGAAGGGTTTTGAATATTGATAGGAATACGTGTATACATTTTAGATTTTCCTAAATTTCTATAGAATATTCATTAATGTACATGTACATTATGTAAATCAAAGTGTTTACGTATAGTCCACTTTTCAAAAAAAAAATTTTCAAGCTAACTGCCAATGTTCCATTAGTACATTCTGGTATACTCGTATTCCAGACATCTACTACAGATCTGCAACATGTCGACCATTTGTATTAACATACTTTTGCAGATGTTTTTTTCCTATACCAATGACTAAGATGGTCACAGGGGCCATCTTATAAACGTCACTGTCTTAGTCTCATGTTGCTGAGAGGTTCACAATGGCTTGTTCCACTAAGACATGCCGTAAAATCATTTAGTAAAGCGCCGTATGAGTGCGGATACATAACCCACAGTATCCTCTATTTTTTCAAGAAAAAATCCCATAATGGCGTTCTTTTGAACCAGAACCATGGACGACATCAGAGCTCTTGCCTATTTTGTCTCAAATAGCTAGAACGGAAGTAAGACGCAGAAATGACGTAGCTAATTTTCATCTGGCAATGTGCCTCGTCTGTCTTAGTCCTAGATCCTTGCACTGTGAATAGGGCATTAGGCGACAATGGACCTTATGCAGTTATTTTTTCTTTTCATGGAATCAACAACTAAAAGAACGTGCCTTGTCATTGCCTCTGGATATATGCATGTTTAAGGAATGAGGTTCATTCTCGGCACTTAAGTCTCGTCAAAATATTTTCATACAATCCAACCACTTGAAGATGCAGAATATCAATGAAGTCGCGAACCGTGTTGTCGGCCATGTTGTTGTTGTTGATTATGAAGCCGAGCTTCAACTTAGACATGTTTACGGAATTCATCTTTAGGAGTTTGTGAGTATGGTCACGTGCTGCTCTGTTTGTTTGTATCCAATTAATGCTCTATACAGTATTATGCATCTGAGTAAGTAGACTTTCAACTCGCTAGGGACAAGCTTCCTAAATGTCAGGTTTTGCGGGCATGTTCGTGCTGCCCATGCGTCAACACGGCCAGAAAACGCAAACATA
Source organism: Megaphyllum sjaelandicum (assembly GCA_034698745.1). Taxonomy (NCBI): domain Eukaryota; kingdom Metazoa; phylum Arthropoda; class Diplopoda; order Julida; family Julidae; genus Megaphyllum; species Megaphyllum sjaelandicum. The sequence goes on along the minus strand of JAQGBX010002392.1, from coordinate 4,940 downwards.
AACCGTTTACAGGAAGTGGAATTCAATTTCCTATTCATGCGAGGTCAAGAAATATATCCTCGAAACGCTGGACTGTGCGCATTTCAATACAAAACTAATAAAAAAAGCGCCATTCGTTTCGGCTATAAAACAGGAAATTCCGTTTCTTCTATTATATTGAAAAAGAACAATGGGAAAAATGAGCGCCATATTGGGGAGGGGGAAAAGAATTCCAATAATTCACGTGAAATGGGCCTACATATTAAAGAAAAAGACTGACCGGAGACGTCTCATTCGTACCAATAAAGCTCCATCTCATGTGCTGCCGCCAGGTGGCGGGAAGGGTGAACCAGAACCGACTCTGAACAGCCGAAAAGTTAACATTCCGGTATGCTTGTATGATATATTAGGAAAGTTTGCGAATATTAATGGTAACGTTTTCCTCCTTCACCTACACGGTTCTGATTCATGCCCGATAATGTCGCTGCATGTATTTCCTGTAAACATTACCTGTTGTAAACATAATGAACAAAATCAGAGTGGCACATAATGGGCACTGGCTCACGTTCAGATCCAGGTCAGAAGAAAAAACTGGTTTATCAAGGTATCTGAAGTTGTAACTTGGTACGTGGGACTCTTGATGGGTAACAAGAATCGTCATTTACGTCTGCAAGTGATGTAAAACTTGAAGCATATGTAGGTAAAATTCACGTTGTAGGCAATTGCACGAGCCAGTTGAAGCAAAGATTGGTTGTACTTCAATATGGCCGCCGAGTAAAAGTAGTGGTGGGCGTGCTGAATGACGTCACTCGCAATTATTCTGTAGCCCAACTTTTCTAGTTTTTGTTTGTGTAGGTGTTCTTTGCTCGTTGTTGGCAGCTTTCCATAACACTTGTCAAACAAGAGGCGTTTTAATCAATTTTTGAATCGATATTTTGAAGTGATAATTGCCAAGGAAGTTCATGCAATCCAGTGCGATGTCGTGGGGTTCAGGAAGTTCGATATTATCAAGTGCCAACCCCCTGAACAGTTCGTTTTCTTGAAATTGTTATTTCAAAACCGAACTCCTTATTCGTTTGATGACCCAATATTGTCGTATCTGAGTTTGAATATCCTAAACTCATAAGAAAACCCTAACCCTAGCAACGTGAACTGTATATCTCATGACGGCTATTTATTGGTTGAGCTTAACTAAACTAACCCATAGGATCCGAAGCATTTGAATCATTTATGCTGCATCAGAACAAACCCTTAAATTGTAGTACAGTAGAACTCCAATTATCCGAACTCCGACTATCCGAATCGCTGATTATCCGAATCGCTTTCAGAAAATAAATTTAAGACAGAAACGTACATTCATGTACAATGTACGTGTACTTCGATTCGCATTGGCTACCCGAAAACGATTCAAGACAGTCAAACAGCTTACTTTGACCGAGATGTTCAGCAAACAATGACTTTCAATTACAATGTACATGTGCTAATGTACAGCACTGGCAAGTACAAACGCTATATATAGCATGTAAAAGTGTTGCCTTTTCATTTAACTAATTCAAAATGCATACAGTACCGAAAATAAGCTCTTTTTCCTCCCTTTTTTTTGGAAAAAAATTCAATTATCCGAATTTTTGATTATCCGAATGGGGTCCGGTCCCAATTGATTCATATACATGTAATTGGAGTTCTATTGTATATTGTTTCTTTTAATTATTAAACCGAATTACAGGCAAATGACAGGTTTTCAGCAGGATAAGATGCAACTAGGTCGCAATCTTTAATCTAATCATGGCAATTACAGACCTTACGAACACATTTTCGTGACCTGCATTAGAAATTCAATGATGCATTAACATGCCTAAGATAGTGAAACTGGTCCATCCGCTCCTGTACATGCAAATAACAGCGTTTCAGCAAGATTTGAAGCAACTAGGCCGCCATCTTGAATCCAATCATGACAATTGCAGACTTTACGAACACCCTGTGGTGACCTGAATTCTATAGTTGATACATTCGCTCCCACCGCGTTCTTTTGTGCTAATGGAAGCCACTGATCCTGCACAATTTTTCTAGGGCGTTAATTAAAACCACGATTAATTTGCCCCGCTTGCGTCGGATGACGCAAGGCGTCCATCTTCGCTGAATTCTTTTCCCCTCCTGCATTCGTTCCCGTTGCACTCAGTTTAATCACGATTAATAATGGCGTATAATACATTCACACGTTTGATCTCTTGTCAATAATTAACCGTTGTCGTGTCGTTAATTTGCATAGCGTCAACACGCGCGGCGCTGAGCAGAAGAGCCTTAAAGAGGAACCGCTCCCGTAACGGAATCTGATTTTGGGAAGTACAGTAAAAGGAACTTAATAATTACAGTAGAACCTCCGTAGGTTGATTACCCAAGGGCAGAAACAAAATGGTCAACATAGGGAGGTGGTCAACACATAGAGGTCCATCTCCCATAATTAACGTGCATGGTGACCAACCAGTGTATGAAAATTTGGTCAACATACGGAGGTGGTCAACTTAGGAGGTTCTACTGTATATTGAACTACGAAATTTTACTTCCACTGCACTTCCGCACTGAGGCGCAAGCTACACCCCTTGCATGTGCCTTAAGCCTTATGGCATTTCCGACAAAATTAGTTCAGTGTTTATGTGCTTGTCTGGTTATATAAGCGTAACGCGATCGGTCAGACACTAGGGAACGGAATGTGGAAAAGGAGCGTTTCAGTTCAGACAGGATTGAGGTTTTTTTTTTTTTTTGTCTTCGTCTTTGTCGAAAACGTCCCGTGCCAGAAACGCAACGCTACCGTTACGTCAATATAAATCAACCTTTCGAAATTCAACCAACAGGTCTACCATGTGTTTCATTCTTAATTATTTTTTTTTAAAGTTTTTGGCATAGAATGAAATATTTTTAACAAAATGTAGCAAAATGCCCAAAAAATGACATCAGTTATGAACGTCATAAAGACGACACAATTAATGACAAAAAATGACGTCAAAATGTTCCTCCAGATGACGTAAAATTTTCCCTATAAAAATACGCTATTTTTTGGTCTAAAAAAAACATGTTTTGAGGAGAAAATAAATTTAAAAAATGACGTAATTTTACGGAACGTGATGAGTGGACAGTTTTTAAGCAGAAAATGGCCCACAAATGACGTCACTTTTCTGTTAATTGACGTCATTATTGGAAACTTACCAAAACAAACGACGAGTACATGACGTCATTTTGCTAGTGGATGTGTGAATAAACATTTTCAAACTTTCCCAGGCATTGATTTTAAGTTTAAAGAAATCACTGCATTTTGAAAAAGCGCCATCTATGGGTAAACACAATTAAGCATCGTCAGTTAAAACCTAACTTTTAAGTATTTTTTTTAATTGCATTCGTTAAATGTAAAGAGAAACATTTGTATTGAAAAATGTTTCATTTTATGCCCAAAACTATCTTCGCCTTAATTATCATAGAGAATGGTATAATTATTCAATTGGTAGACTCGCTTAAGAGTCTCGTTTTTTGGCCAATGGGAATAGGGGATCAGTCTGCGCGTGCGTTAGTGCGCATCGTTAGGTCAGAATTAAGAATGCCTCTTTCAGTTTGAATAATTACCGAATTCGTCGACTGTTCATTTGTTATCTTGTCTGCAATTTTTATGGGTTTAGGTTTGGTTCGAGTCGTAAAAAACCAACACTGCTGTAAGAATTTTGGTTTGGAAGCAAATTGCTGTTGGGCCGAGTGAGCCAAAATGCGGAAGGTTTATGGGCATCTAACCTGATTTACTACCAGTTGTAGTTTCCGCTACCAGGAGACATGGCAAGCCTTCTCGGCCATCTTGATGAACCATAAATTAACTACAAAGTGACTTTATAGCACGAGTAGCAGCAGTTTGAATGCAAACGATGCTCTGGTAATCTGCTTAAGTAGCTGCATTAATGCAGGCTGGTTGTTGCTTTAATTTTTAGGTACATTGAAAAAAACAACTCTTGAATACTGTGCATGTTTTTTTGTGAAATACTTTTTCGAAAAATCTGCCATGGATTTGCTATTGTTTTTTCGAAAATATGACATTTTACACATTCTAAGATAAAGTTGAATATAAATAAAGACTTAAGTAAACACAGTAAGGGTATTCAAAAAGGCACAGCCACGGCAACAGCTTTTCCCAGTTACCTACCAGCAGATCAGCCCCAAAATCCATCTGCCAATCAGTTTTGGCTGTACTCTTTTCCCTGGTGGCGGTACTTCCGATACTTCCGATCAGCTAATAGGAATACTAGATTTTGTGACATAGATGCACACGCAGTTCTAGGTCAGCAAACCACTTAGTTACTGCCACAACTGCTGGCGTGGCAGCACCTTTTTGAATACCCCTAGTAGGGGTAATCACAAAGTTGTGGCCACGCTGCAGTTTGCTGCAGTTACCTAGTTCCAGCAGATTTGGCTCCGCCTATGTCGTGCAAGCGCATTTCAAAATTAAAGAGTTGCAACTGCACGAAAGTGATTTGCAACTGCAAATTTCTTGACCTAAATGACCTGCGCTACTGAAATAGCCCTAACCACATGGAAAACGAAGAGGTCAGTCTCTTGCTAAAAGTGCACGTGCAGAACTGCAGCCCAAAAATCCACCTGCCAACTTTTTTTTGGCTCGCACTTTTGCCTGGTGGCTGCACTTGGCCGCACTTCCGGTCAGCCAATCAGATTACTGGATTTTCTGACCTGGATGCACATGCAGTTCTAGGTCAACAAACCAGTGCAAACCACTTAGTTGCTGCCCCAACTGCAGGCCTGGCCGCAACTTCATGATTACCCCTTACGTGCACTCTTCGGCTGGATAAACCCCGTGCACCGGGTGTGCTCCTCTGCCACCAACAAGGAAGATGGTGGCAGCGGTGCATCCAACATGGCGGATTATAATCGTCTAGGCGTCTAGAGGTCGCATCGCGCAACACATGTGA
>JAQGBX010002391.1:0-20605 GCA_034698745.1 Megaphyllum sjaelandicum | reverse complement strand
TTGGATGATTCTCGAGGAAGCTCCTCCCATATCCACTTGACGGACATTTTTGAGGTTGAAGCAAAGATCCGGTTGAAGGCCGAAAGGGAGTTGCGTGATTCGGGTTGAAGAATACGATTTGCCAAGCTGGTTGTCACATTGGTTGAGAAATGAACACTTTTGTAATGGGAAAACCTGTTTGTAAGTGAAATGCCGAATAAACAAAAGAACGCTTTTTAATTCCATTGACGTGGGGGATTTCCGCTCCTATTAGGCCAATGAAATGGTTGATCCTGTTACTAATTGCTTAACTTTGGAATTGTCACCAGAAATGTCCTGAACCCCACAAGGATTAACACGCAAAACGAGAGTTTTAGGTGAGTGGATTTAATATTTGTGTAAATATTTTTAGCATAAGTTGTAGACAATTAAATGTATGTTCAGTTTGATCTTATTAGACGAATTAACTTATCTCCTCACACTTCAAGGAAAACTCCTTGAGATATATATTATTTATTCCATGATATGGTATGGTAAAATATATACCGCAGCCTTGCAATTGCTGGGGTTTAATTCCATGTTTAATTCTCAGAAAATATATATCTTGACTTAATTATTGCTCGGAGGCAACTCGAGGTATATGATATTCTAATTTGTATGTTCACGCAAAATCCGGCAGTAAGATCACCTGTGTGGATGCCTTCGTCGTACAGCACCTCTTAATTATAACTGACAGTATAATGAATTTTAAAGAATGGGTCCTTTAGCGACCTGTGGCACTTTATTTTTGGAATAGTCGAAAATACTGGAGCAGAAGATCCTCCAGGAAGGTAATGATAGAAAATGAAACTTTATTGTTATGATATACTAACCCGAGTTTGTGCAAGGTGGAGGTTAGCATCCTCGACTAGCATTTGGTAGACCCAGGTTCGATTCCTGGGTCGATCGACTATCCTTGATTGTGGTTTTTCATGGTTTCCCACAATTCATCCAGACGAATGCTGGAATAGTTCCTATATTAAATCGACCATGACCGTCTTCCTATCCCATCCCATCCTCCTCGTTAAAATCCCATTGTATAATATGATCCCCCTGCTACATATGGTACTAGTACTGACTGCAGGGTAAAGAATTGAATTGGATTGTGCTAGTTTCAATTTCAGGGTGGCCACATCAGGTCAGGGAAGTCAGGGAAATTTTCCCAAATAAAAGTAAAATTCTATCCCTGCACTCAGTCTTGTAACAATTAAAATCTAGAGTTTTGTTATTTTAAAAAAATTTTAAAATTGTTATTTTATTTTTCATTATGTCAAAAAAAAATAACATGCATTAACGAGTAAGTGTTGGTCAGGGAAATTGAAAATGAAAATTTTGTGGCCATCCTTAATTTGCATTGTAACTGACACCAGCATGTTTCAAGGACCCAAACATTCTGGTCACTGAATCACGTTGGTAGAGCAAAGGTAAAGCTGTCACTCGCAAGAGTAATATTTAATTTTTATGACAAATTTGCTAATTTACCAATCCTTCTCCTGCCTTATCCAGGATGGGAACATTTACTTCTTGCCAATACAGAATTTAAAATGCAAAATGAAATCTGCACTTTTATTCTTCTAAATACTTTTATAGAATTTTGTCAAATGTTTCATAGCATGAAATTTAATGAACGCTGAAAATATCTAAATTTAGTGGTTATGTTGTCAAGTTGTTTTTTTGATAGTTTAGCAGAGATGTAATTGTTATGAAAATATTGGTATTTTTGTTTATGGTAGACTGCCAAAATTTGCGATCCATAGGCTACTTAATTAAGGCTAAGGTAAATAAAATCTGTATTAAAGGTCATTCGTATTTGAGGTCAGATTTGAAAGAGTTTGTGGTGTGCTTCTGGTTTTGTTGCAATTTTGTACACTTTTTAGATAATTAGCCTTGAGTTGCAATGGCTTACTTTCATAGAAACCACCATTTGAAGGGGCTAATTACAAGAAATTAAAGTAATGAGGGATTCGTAGCAGTACTTTTACGCTCCACATAATCGTTTAGAGTTTGATGACAGTTTTAATTGAGGTGGTGAGCATTCATAATTTGATTTTACAGATATGCCCTAGTTTAATTTTTGTCTGCAGGCAGACTGGGTCGTATATAGCTGGACGTGCATTTTCAGCATGAGAAATGTAGGCTATTGTGTTGACCTTGGCCAATATTTGTTGCTTGCCGGAGTCTAACCAATACAGTTTAACCCTGGCACACATTTAAAATAATAAACGAAGCATTATATCTTACGGCTATGTATCAAACTGAGTTAAGAGTGAGTTTTTTTTCATTGATGCCATATATGTTGTATTTTGAACATTAGTTCTATTTTGCAGGAGAACGCATAAAACCATTAGCAGTATAATGGAATAAAAATTTAAGCTTCTAATGATACAAGAAAGGAAGGCGCCAAACATGGCCACAAATTTGATAACGTACCAATCCCTCTCCTGCTTTATCCAGGATGGCAACTTAAGAGGTTTGACCCTCTATTTGGCATCACATCATTCCCAAGTTGATGTTCGGGACGAGGCAAGTGTTTACATTATTGACAGTTTTCAAACTGATTTGGAGTTGTTCTCTGTAAAATGTATTAAGAGTGAAAAAGGATATTCCATTGACAGAAAATTATATTAGAGCAAGGGAATATCATCATGATTAATCCTGTGTGAAATACTGAATGTCAAATACAAATTCAAACAATAATTTTTGCTGATTGCAAAATTCCTTGTTTGGGTTGACCGGATGTTAATTTTTGTTAACTTAAAGATGAATTCAAATTAGTAATGCTTGGCATCATTTTGGTCTGTCTTATGTAACCAATATTTATGAAATGGTTCTCAATAGATATTGTTAAATTACTTGCAATATTCAAACTAATGCAAGCGTAATGTTCATAAGTAGCTGTCTATTAAACCAATTAAAGTAGTTTCATTCTAATGCAGCATTAACATGAATTACGTAATTTCTAGAATGGACAGACCGTTCTTATGTTTGCATGCCAGCAAGGAGAGGCCACGTTTGTTCGAGAACTTCTCAAACATGGAGCTGATGTCAATGCCATGGATAATGTATGTAGGCTAGAGAATTATTTGAATTTAAACCTTAACTCTTTCAAATATATATCATTTGTGATACATTACTTATGTTGGACCTTACACATTTCATAATTTTTGCATAATTTGTGCTATTAAAAAACTCCATGAAAATTTGAATAGAAAAATTTAGTGGCAGTATTTTATTATTACAAAACATTTTAAAATATCACAGCTTGCAAATTGAATGTAGCAAACTTTTAATATTATAGGATAATTGGAATCCATTGTTAAATGCTACCAAAGAAGGACATGATGAAATTGTTGGGGAATTACTCGAATCTGGTGCAGCGATTGAGCATCAAGATTTGGTATATTTTTGCACTTTTTTTAAATTCTTAATTTTGTATGTGAATTGAATGTCAACTCTTAATCATTTTAGGGTGGGTGGACAGCATTAGTTTGGGCTTGTTACAAAGGAAGGACGAATTGTGTCAAGCTTTTACTAGAAAGGGGAGCTGATCCAAATGTCACTGGTCAGGTAAGATCTCAAAAATATGTGAAACCTCCATTTTGTAAAAATTGGAAAAAAAGTTGTTAAAATATTAGTTTTTAGCTACATGATGGAACCAAAAAGTAGAAAAGATACTTGTTCATAAAAAAGTGGACAAAATGAATTTATTTTTTCGTAGGAAATAAAAAATATTTTTTCTGGAAGATTACAAAACAATAGGCAAATTAATATCCAGAAATAATTGACAGCAGTGTTTAAACATATAATTATATCTCACTTTCGATTTTGGTCAATAAACTGTTTGCGAGTATTTGTTGTTGTTGTGCGCATGCTTGATGACCTTCTTTATTTTCTCACGAGTTCAGTAAAGTAATTCATTACAATTTGTCCTTGACAAAACATGCTGTTGATGTATTGAATGATCATGTGATGACATTTCCTTTCTATTTTGCTTCTATTGGCAATCAATGAGATGATTAGTAGGTCGATTCAAGAACTATTAAATGCGACTATTATCAGTCCGTCATCATGCAATCAACAAGAATTGACGTTAATTCCTCCAGATTAAGTGTGTCGGTGACAGCAATGATGTCAAATGTCCTGGCAAAAAAATAAAAAAACAATAACTCGCAAAAGTTTTTGAATATGTAGTCATTAAGTTAAAATGGAACACTCGAAAAATGTTTTTTTTCCTCAACTTTGGTATGGTCCATATTTTTCATCTTTGCAATATTCTAAGTATTTGCGTAAATATTGCCTTTTTCAGTACCATGTGTCTTGCTTGGTGTGGGCTGCAGGTAGAGGTTACAAATCAATTGTCCGACAACTTTTGAATTCGGGGGCCAAAGTGAATGTGGGTGACAAGGTAAGATATAAGATTTATGTTTTCAAACTAATTAGAAATGTATACATTTTGAGAATCATAATGTTTTTGGGATTACCATTTTATAATTTGTATGTATTTCATAGTATGGAACTACAGCATTGGTTTGGGCATGTAGAAAGGGCTATGTCGAGATAGCCGATGAATTGCTAAAGGCTGGTGCCAATGTGGACACATCAGGAATGGTAAAAACCAAGCATTTCTCTATATAAAGCTTGTCTTCAAGCGATTTCTGCATTTTTAAATATCACATTATCGGTTTTTTTTTCCAATATAGTATTCTTGGACTTCGTTACTAGTGGCTACAACTGGGGATTACCCGGAGGTTGTTCACCTTCTTTTAGATTACAAGCCAAACGTGAATGCTTTGGATTGTGATGGTTGTACAGCTCTGATGCTTGCTTGTAAAGAAGGGCAAGCAGAAATTGCATCGGCTCTTTTAAATGCTGGTGCTTACGTTAATCTCCAAGACAGGGCAAGTAAATTCTTGTGCAATGTAGAGAATGCAGTTTCCTGATCTTATTTTAAGTAATTTTTTTATCTTAATTTGCTTTTAGAATGGTGACACCAACTTGATTCATGCTAGTAAATCTGGGCACCTAGAAGTTGTAGAAGCCCTGCTTAAGAAATATGCTGATGTTGACATTCAAGGAACGGTAAATACATTATATCGATTATGTAGATCAATAAAATAGCCATCGTTGTTTTAACTCATTGTGACGATGTTAATCTCCATGACTAGACCTGATTGTTATTGAATAAGCCTTATAAGCCAAGCTTATTTTATCTTTTTTTTATTACAGGATAGGAAAACTGCTTTATATTGGGCAGTGGAAAAGGGCTTTGTTGACATTGTGAAAGCTATTTTGCACACTGGGCCTGATTTAGAGCTTGCCACCAAAGTTAGTAGCTGAAATTGTTTTTTTTTTTGTTTTGTAAGTATCCGTATTTGTTTCTAATTTATAATATTAATTTAGGATGGAGATACTCCATTGATGAAAGCCACGAGAAATCGCAACATGGAAGTTGTGCAAGTATTACTGGAACGCAAAGCAAAAGTTTCAGCAGCTGATAAGGTGTAGTAGAAATGGCTTAATTGAAAGAAAATTTCTCATTGCCTGTCATTTTTGTACTATTGACGTTAATATTATAACCTTTTAGAAAGGGGATACTGCGTTACATATTGCAATGCGTGCCCACAGCAAAAGTATCGTGGAATTGCTCCTCCGCAATCCAAAAAACAGCCAGCTTTTGTATCGTCCGAATCGAAATGGAGAAACTCCATACAATATCGATTCACGACATCAGCGGAGTATTTTGGGGCAGATTTTTGGTGCACGGCGGTTGAACACTAACGAGGACAACGAAAATATGTTGGGCTATGACCTTTATGGTAGTGCATTAGCGGACATTCTTAGTGAGCCTTCACTTTCCATGCCGATATGTTTGGGATTGTACGCAAAATGGGGTAGTGGAAAATCGTTTTTACTCGGAAAACTTCGAGGTTAGTACATACATTGCACTTTCCAAAATCATTCTTTGTTTCGCTTAAATTCATAATCTCTTGTACATTTATAGATGAAATGAAAAATTTTGCTCGTCAGTGGATTGAGCCAACGTTTGAGTTTTCATGGATTTCATTGATGGTTGTGATGTTTATATCTCTCATTATTGGCATTCTTTTTGGCTTTCTTTGCCGCATCTGGTATGTGGGCATTGCTGCTGGATTAGGTCTTTTTATCATTGCCCAAATTTTTCTCGGTAGGCTGACATATAGTGTAGGCCCCTACTTAAAGACATTTCATAGTTTTGATCGTTTTTCAAACTTTAATTAATGTTGCTTTTGTTCAGCTGTGGTTCGGTACGGGTGCGATCGATATGATTGGCAGTATTGTTACGAAATAAGTGTCTACTTAGCTCGGAAGATGGAATCCTTTCGCCTGTTTCTTCAAGTCATCTTTTGTCACCCCCCTCAGAAGTTGCCTTTAGGGGATGGAACTCATGCCCAGCATATAAGGTACATGTTCTATTTTGTTTTTTATCCTACGGTCAGTACATAGTACCATTTTGGGGAGAGGGGTTGGTGGGTAGCATCAACTTCAGACTTGTATCGTTGGGATTTGACAAACTGCAATTGTATATATGTTACTGAACATGGTTGATTTGGAAATTCGTGTTGCTTTCACGTCACTATCAAAATTTGCAAGGAAAATTTGTTACCGATTTAGAATATTACATGATATTTTCTTCTATCAAAGTTTGTTTATAGGACCTTAGTATTTTCATTGTCGAATTTCAGCTAGAAAATCTAACTAGAAAGTTTTGTTTTTTAAGGAAAAGTTTTTCTGAAAACCATTCACCAGTAAACTGCTTGTTCACTATAATAAATTATTGCTGTATTATCTTTTCCTAGGTTTCTTTTTACAGATCAAACTAAAGTAAGCGGCTCAGGGGGCGACAACAGTGTTGCTCAAATCGTATCTTCTCTATTTACTGCCATGGAACACGAATATGGGACTCTCACTACTCGACTTTACACAGTTTTCAAACCTAAACAAGGTATTATTCAGTCAGTGCATTCATGTAATTTTAATGGTACATAAACTTTCTGATTATAATTTCTAGTTTTGTTCATAAGATTGTGTAAATCGTTGCTGTATCAATTGATGCATGTTAAGACATGTTATCACAATTTGTTTATTCCTCATATGTCATTATTTAATATATTTTCGTTATTAAGTAAATAAATGATATTTTGAAAGTATTCACTTCTGTCAGTATAGTTTAAAAAAATTGTTGATTTGTTTTTCGTAACTTGAAACCTGTATATGTCATTAAATTAGGATTTACTTAATGGAACTCATTTCAATTGCTAACTTTCTACTGAAACAAATGTTTTGCAGTGACTTCTCCATCGTGGAAATGGCGTCGCCTGTGCTGCGTGCCATATTTCTTCTTGTTTCTACTTATGACCTTCTGCATAGTTGGACTTTCTATTATGCTCGGTCTGTATTTGACTAACATGGGTCATCTGTTGGGAGCTGGTGGAAGCGATGATGATGGAAGTGGCAGCGGAGATGATGGTAGCGGTGATGGCGACGATGATGATGATGACTCCGATGACAACGACCAAACAAGGCACATTGTGAAGGCTGTGCTGATCACCGTGGGATGCATTTTGGCTTTTGCACTGATAGCCAACTTCTACACCCTTATTCGGATCCTCTCTGCTGTTTGCTATCCACGTAAACGAAGAGTGGTCAATCTTGGTGGAAGTAGAAATGGGGCCAAAGCAGATACTCATCTACAACCACTGAGAGCCAATGTACAATTGATGGCTGAAATGGTAGGCATTTATTATCGTATGGAGCTAATCATGAATATTCCTTCTTGTAGAGTAAATATTTGTTTGACCGTCTGGGTTTTTCTTTGGGGTTTAATCAAGTTTAATTTATAAACTGTTTATTGTAAATTATTTTCTAGAATTATAGAAAATTATTTCTATTGCTTCTGTAGGCCAAGTGTTTGGATGGATTTACAGGCAAACAAACTCGACTTGTTGTCATTGTTGATGGCTTGGACAGTTGTGAGCAAGACAGAGTTCTACATAATCTTGATGCAGTTCACCTTTTATTCTCTGATCTTGGGGCACCTTTTATTATTCTTTTGGCAATAGATCCTCATGTCATTATAAAAGTAAGTCTAATTTGCTAAAAGTGATAAAAATCATTTTCTGGGCAATTATAAGGCTTGTGGTAGAATTTAACGTTTTATGAGTAAAGTGTAATTTTTTCTAAAATCAATTTCTATCATTTTAAAGGCAATTGAAGTAAACATTCATAGAGTATTCCATGATTCAAGCATCAGTGGTCACAATTACCTTCGAAATATAGTTCATTTACCATTCTACTTGCAAAATTCTGGACTCCGACGAGTGAGGGTCGCCCAGAAAACTGCTCAGGTGTCGCGTAAAGCCCATCCTGGATGGAGTGATGAGACCAATGCAGCTCTTTCTGCCAGGCGATTTTCATCAGAGTCTAGCATGTCAATTCCAGACAGAGTGAAGCAGTTGCGAACTAACAGCAAGGGAAGCAAAAAACTAAAGCCCAGTGACAGTATTGCCAGTAGTGTCGGGAATGTAGGGCGTCCCAGTGGAGCTCAGGACCTCACTAGAGTGCTTTTAACTGATGATTACTTCAGCGATGTCAATCCTCGAAGCATGCGACGTTTAATGAATGTAATGTACATCACAGGTAGTTATAAGCTCGTAAATCCTAGTGATCTTGTTTGTTGATTTCATTGTTTGTGTACCTCAGTTAATGGAAATTTGATTCACAGGCCGCCTTCTTAAGGCCTTCAATATTGATTTCAATTGGTATCACCTGGCCTCCTGGGTAAATATTACGGAACAATGGCCTTACCGCACTTCCTGGATAATTTTTTATTACGAAAAGAATGAAGAATCCCTGGAAGATAATTATTCGCTCAAGTCAATTTATGATAAGTGAGTAATGAGGAGCTGGATTGTTTTCACCATTTTGTCAACATTGTCTAGTCCCAAACATATTTGCACAGGAAGTACGTTTTTTAAGATAATTTTTTTTTTTTGATAGAATTCGGGATTTGATTCCAACTTCAAAAGAAATTGAACCTTTGCTGGAAATTGATCGAGATGAAAGGAAGTTTGAAGTTTTCTTATCTTTTCACAAGGGTTCATTGCATGTCAGCGATCTAAAAGTTTTTCTTCCATTCACAATTAATTTGGACCCATATATAAGGAAAGAAATCAGAGGTATAAAACGTTTATTTAAACAACGTAGCTCATAATAATTATAAATTTAGCTCAAACATTAATATAAATGACTATATTACTTCAAATTCCTCCGAAGTAACATTTTCAATCTTCACTGAAAAGCTCGAGAGGCAATATTTAGAGATCTCATTAAAGCATTATTTGTTATTTGTGGTGAATTTAGAAGAACAACAGAGTTACGAAGACATGGTGCGAATGGAGGTTTTGCCTCAAGCAGGTACAGCTGGCAATCCATGGCTTCAGTCTGCAGGTCCGGCTGGTGCCGGGGGTGCTTTAACGGAAGGCCGCGTCACCCTCCGACGTAATGCAGGGCTACCAACGAATAAGGTGGTGGCTGCTGCACAACCACCTGGTGGAGGATGGCTATATCCGTATCCTTCACCAGCCATGATGGGCTCAGTTCTCCCCTCTGCCCCACCTCCTGTGTGGGGAGGGCCACCACTTTCAGCACACAATAGACCCGTGGCATCCGCGCCCCCTGCATCAACTCAAACTGGTCATGGAGATTCTTCAAATGTTGGCCATCCTGCTCCTTTACAGGTTAGTATGAATTATTTGGTATTTATTGTGATGAACATTGCAAATAATGTTTAAAATTACGTGATGTCTTCTGGTTGTTTGATATTGGTTTTTTTTTTCCATTTTTGCACTTGATTTTAATTTAGACTCACAGTTTTTGCTATTTTGGTTTATTTTCAAGCTTCCATCTGGGCAGAGTTTAGATTCTCTCTCTGTGACTGGAGTTTGTGATTTGATAACAGACCTCGAAGGTATTGCCCCAAAAGCCATACAACAATATAGAGAGACTCTGAAAGAGAATAATATCCATGGAAGGGTACTGATATCCTGTGATATGGATGAATTGAAAAAGGTGCTTGAAAAGACATTTGAAATTTATAATTATCTGCTGAATGGGTGGAGCGAAAATTAGAGTAATCTGAAGTATTATTGAAGTTTATTATACTTCGCTAATGTTAATATATTTCCAGGTTATGGGAATGTCATTTGGAGACTGGGAGCTTTTCCGAATGGCCTTGTTGGCCCTCCGTGATTCTTCCGAGGATGGTAATATGTTGCATCCTCAAGTTCGCTTCACTGGTCACCACGCTCAAGCGAACGAGGAGCCGGTGCCCAAAGCTAAAGAGCCAGTGATTGAACAAACTGATAGTGTGACAATAGGTATAGTTCAGATTATTACTAGAATTCCGTTAAAAATTCGAATTAATTGAACAGTTCTATTTATTATATAATTTGTTTTAAGCTCCATTTCTTCAACTGAATCAAAAATAGTTTAAGCGTCTAATTGTTACTAGTACCTATTCAACCTGAGCAAATTTTTGAATGAATTGCATAAAGGCAGATTTTAGGGTTTTCTTGATTGAAAGATATTGAATGATAAAAACGACGCTTGGATGAACTGACGATTAAATAATCTTTCTTTTATTATCAGCTATACCACTTAAAGCGAGTGATGAAGGAGGAGGTCGTGCAGCACATAGAGATCGAAGCGGCTCAGCCACGCACAGGGAAAGAAGTGGCTCTGTAAAATCTGTGAAACGACACGTTGCGCCATCTTCATCTTCCAGTCTCCAAAAACAGGTAGGAGGCGAAAGTGCCGCAAATATAGGCAATACTTGCCCCTCCTCGGTGGTGCCATCCTCCACCTCCCGCAATGTCTGGTGCACATTTACCACTGACCTTTAATTTTTATTTAAAATTTCACAAGAATCAAACTGGCTCTTCTTTTGTCCCCCGATGCATGGCCGTTGAATTCTTGCTCTCCATGCGGGTCGAATCGGTTGCCGGTTCTTAGTTCTCCCGTTTCATCCTCGCCCATCCCTCCTTTTTATTGCATTAAGCCGCATGCACGATTGCCCTCTATGAACGGGCTTGTACAATACTTAATACGGGTACCAGGTTGCCATTTTTATGGCAGGGATCCTCTATAGGTGGTTTAGTCTATCAATGATCATTGGCGAGGCTAATCTAAGTTTTAGTTAAAAAATGTTGGGGAATTTTTAGCTGTTTAATGTATCTGGCTAAAACTACCATAATCTGAACAAATGGATAATTGGATCGATACACCACTACTCTTTAAATTGAACTGTTTGGGGTTTTCTTTAATGTTCCATTATGTTTAGCGAATTGTGGTGCTACTAGTTTTTACCTCTTGATATTATTTTTTCACTTATTGAGTTCAGGGCTGAAACCAGTTTATAACTGTTTAATGGAATGAGCAATACTCGTTATAAAAGGAAATGTATACGCTAGTGTCAAGAATCTGGCAATGCTGGAATTTAAAGGTTGTGAAAGTTCAGGTTTGTTATAACTATCATTACTTTTGAATTTCTGGAATATACATAATTTTTAACACATGATGTGGAATATACATAATTTTTAACACATGATGTGGAATATACATAATTTTTAACACATGATGTCAAATTTACAAATTTTAAGTCATGGTAACCACAGTTACCAATTTTAATTTAAGTGCAGATATCAGATAAGTCACTTGCTGAATAAATTCAAATATTCACCCCTAACTACTGTATTTTCTGCTGCTGCATTGCTTCCCCTCCCTCTCCATCTTACATGTTTGGAAGGAGTTAGGAAATGAATACATAATGTCATAATTCTCATTTTTTTTCTCCATTTTCTGTTTCTTTCGTGGGAGCAGGGTTTTACTTGCTTGTGCCTTTCTTTCTTTCTTTTAATATTTCACCTGCTTTGTGACCTTGGTGGTTAAGAAATTGTCAAAATATTTACCTAATAACTTTTGAAAAGCCAGAGGCATGATGATACTTTTGTGAAAATTCACAAATTAAGAGTTATGGGACCTTAAATACAACTTTACAAATTTGTTCAATCCTAATTTAAGTCCTTGATTTACCGCAAAGCTAAAGACAAGTTGTCACTACTCTTTGTAATACAACTTCCGGTTTTAACCCTTTCTGACAGTTTTAATAATGATACTTAACATATTGATCAAAGATTGCGCCACAGTGATATTATATTTCTTAGCAATATTTGTTATATTGATACCTTTCCTCCAGGGATTTTTCTTATGAAAATTTTATTTTTTTAAATAATTATTATAGGCATTTTATTTTATTTTTCATTTTACATATTGTGAAGCAAATCTGGTGCAATTTTAATGGTATTTTTAAAATATTTATGAGTTTTATTTAGGCTGAGTGGCCAATTTCGTCAAGCTCAGTTAAGAGATTTTATTCGGCAATCCTGCAACTGACCTTGCAACATTCTATAAATAATCTTTTATTTAAACTGAGCTTGTCGCAATTGTAATGTGTTTCCTAATATCTGGGTTTCAAATGCTTTGTAGTTGTACAAGTGTGTGCCTGTTTGCAAAGTAGTTCCTTAGTTCTGTACATTATGATGAGCTGAGCTGAATTTTTAATTGTATGGCGCTCGGCGAATATTATTTTAATGATTTTGTATTATTAAGGTATTATGGTCTGCGCCATACATGTCGAGCTGGCCTCGTAGTTGTCTCATTTTTAACTCATTTAATTAGTTATTAAAGTAGATGCTTTTTATTTCTCTTCTGCATAATTATGCTTTCAAATGATTTTTATGATATGATTTGTACGAGAAATTGTAGTTTTTTTTTATTGGGAGTTTATTTCTGGTGATGGAGTCAATAAAGTGGACGGTGGTGGATTGTTTTGGGATGCAAAACATAGCCTTTGGTGTCAGTTACTTTAATAGGTGTTGTCCATTTTCATCACCTTTATTTCCATATGGTGCGTTCTTTTTACCCATATTTTCTACTCTGAAACGTGATAATGGGCTTCATGGCATTTTTTCAACTGTGTAATGAACGAACCTCTTGTACACAGACTTTCATACTTTACCTCCTACTCAAATCTCTCGTTTTCTTTGTAATTTTTCATCTTCTGTTCGGGGGAAGCAAAGCAGCGGGAGTGTTATAGTGATCTTATGTTAATTAGCTTCAGATTTGAAAATACTCTTAACGTCAAATTATCTTTTTTATTTTAACAACTCACTGTGATTAAAACGTATGGGATTGTTAGACGAAATGTAGAAAAATATTATGATTCTTGTCAAGTTCAGAGAAAAAATAGCTAAGTTGTTCTATTTTAAATGCCAATACTGCATTGGCAGGTTAACTTACCATACATAGTAGTTGCAAATGGACTATTTTTGAGATCAATTTACAATACTGGATCTTGAAGGATTCAGGTTCCTGGGCATAGACCATGGTTAGACAAGAAGCCTCAAAAGAAATGCTAATGATCAATTAGAACACCTGCGTTCATTTCGATGCAGGAATTCGTAATTTCATTTCAATTGCATGTTGTCAGAATTGTTGACCTACCTCATATTCCAATGGTCCCAGCTCGTACTTCTGATTTTGAATAAAACTGACCCTGATTATTGGACGATCCGAAGGAGATTGTTTCTTTGATTGGTGCATAAAGGACCGTGTGCATTCGATTTTTATGGCTTTGCTGCTAGGTCACTTTGGAAGACCAGATGATCATGGGAGCGCTGCAGGGACTGAACGAGCAGGCTGAAGAAGATGCGAGGCTGGAGCGACGGGCCAGCTCAGAGCAGCGGGACCTGCCCATAGTGTCTCCATCCGCACTGAGTCCCATTTTGTCCAATCCCGAAGAGGAGGAAGACTCGACGAGCAGAAATATGCCACTGGTGAAAGTCGTGCAAGATCTGGATGATGACAACACGGATATAGAAGTGGAGGACGATGAAGACGAAACCCAAGTACTGTACTTGCAATCTTATCCCGCGACGCCTATCTTAAGCTCACCCACAGTTGAGGACTGCCGTCTGTCCCCTCGCTCGGCCATGAGGGCAGTGGTTGATCCTTCGGAGGCGTTTTGGGCTGAGAATCGGGATGTGTCTCACCTGCTCACCAACAATGTCATCGAGATGGACCACGTGGTGGAGTGGAATGAGAAGGCGGCAAAGATTTCAAATAGTGCTCTGCATGGCGACTTGCCACCCACATCCGGTGATAATCACCTCAACCGCTTGAAGAAGCTTCTGGCATCTGTGTCTGCTCCAGGGGCCGCCAGCAATGGAAGCATCCGCCGTGGCAACAGGAACAGAAACACTTCCGGTAGCTCCCCTAACTATGACAGCGATATGGAGAACTTGGAGAGTGTGCCTTTGGTCAACGAGCGATTTCCGCCCGCCGTGCCCACGTGCAACTGGGCGATGAATAAAGTGGCCACTTCTAATGTGGCAACGGAAGAGGACGCTCGGGAGACCCTAGGCCGACCCAGGACTCCCACGCTGGCCATCGATGCCCCCACCTTTCGCCCATTCCGCACCGTCCCATCTTGGCCAGACATCGGATCTCTGGCCAATGCATCCACTTCACGCTCGGTACAAACATCCCCGATCAAGCTGCCTGCGCAGAAGGTGTGGGGTAATGGAGAGGCTGGACCCGATCCTAGGGTGGCGCCAAGCCAAGATCTGATAGAAATGCTGGGTGGAAGTGAAACTATTCTTTGATGAAAACTTTTTATTTTGCAAAGGTATATTGGGTGATGCTAATCTGTGTTGCATTTTATTAATGCATAATGTGCATAGGAAAGGAGCTGCATTTTGGCCAAATAATTAAAAAGAATTTGCTAATAGGTCGAATGTAATGAAGAAAAAGGAAGGTATGTGCAGCGAAACAACTGTTTTGAGATAAGCCTTTGAACCTAAGTTAGGTGCTTTCTTACCCCTTATCTGTACATTGCTTATTAAATGTCTTCAAAATTTTTTAAAATACCGACAAACTTTACACAAACGTTTTGATCCCTAGCTACACAGCGGATTGTAGCCACGGAAAGACATTCTGCGATAAATGTTTTGTATGTTGTACATGTACCCATTATCCTTCTTCATTCCGAAATTAATATCATCCAATGAGCAAATGAATTTCAATTATTTGAGTCTCATGCCTCGCCCTGTAGAAAGATACTAAGTCTTCTTTGCGCAATGTTTTGCTTTCGTCAATCCTTTTTGTAGATTTCGACTTTTTTTTTTTCAAAAAATGTATGTGTATTAATTTACTTAAATAAATGGAAGACTTGCATCTCAGATCAAAAGCTGCGATTCAATGCATGACAACGTAAAAATAATAATAAAAACTATTGGCAATTTTTTTATATTGAATTGGCAAATATGTATACAGTGGTTTTGAATCGTTTTAATAATTTTTGGGTAATGTTATTGGATGATGTGATTTGTGTCAAATGACATTGATATTGTAGTACAAATTGTGTTACTGTTTTATGAATGTTGCTGTTCTAAACTTATTGTTTAATTTTCAAGTAGGCCTACATCATATGGTGCACCAGCTGATATCGGTGTGTGTTGTATAGTATAATCACTTTCCTTATGTTATCTATCATCGCATTGGGCCCTAGTCATACTTATGGGGAAAATAGTCTCGCTTTTGGTGGTTCCCTTTGGATGGTTTATTTGCTTGATGCGACTTTATTTCATAATTTTTGTGCAGCTGGCTAATCTGAATGGTAAAGGCCGGTTTGCATGAAACATTTGCATCTGTACTTCGAATCTGCAAAATGTTGTGTAAAATTATATAAACGAGTTGATAATAAATTCGGATGCTTAGAATTCTATTACCCATTGGTCAATTTCTAGTGCTAGAATATAGTTCTCGTACAGTATTTACAGTACCCGCTTTGTAAGGGCGATCAGTGGATCTACTGTACTTATGAGTGGAACGTTGGTCCAAGATAAAATGCAGTTGTGAATAAAATTTCTCCAAGGAACTGAATCTCGACTGATTACATCTAAAATGCAGGGTTGCTACCAACCTGAGAAGTCAGGGAAAATCACTGATTTTAGCAATTTGTCAGGGAAAATGACTGATTTAAGCGATTTGTCAGGGAAATCAATAGTAACGCTGCAGATCAAAGAAACAGAGCGCTACTTCCTCGGTTTTTTGAAGTCCTTTGAAGCTACATGGGTTGCTGTAGATTTTTGCTCGTTTGTGACATTCCAGCAAGTGTGACATTTTTAGCTAATTACCTGCCCTTTCCGGGTCATGAACAAGGATCCCATTAAAGGGCGGCAGAGAATAAGACACAAAGAGGCGAAATTTACCTTCAGGCTTGTCAGTAAGCTCCAGAAAAATTCATGGAGAAGCAAAAAAAAAGAATTACTGACTTTTCCGACTCCATGTCGGCATCTTTGCTGTACTAAGTAACTGGTTTTCGGCATGCATGATTATCCAAAAAGACAAAATGAAAATTACCGGTACTGCACTAACTGGGATAAATCTAAGGATTGATTGGTCCCTTTTCTACAAATCAATAGTCCAGGACCAGACAAGCAGTAGATTCCAGTCAGTGCAGTGCTATTTCGAAAGAAAAACGTAAGATTTCACAGATTATATATTTTTTTTTAATTTTCCAAATTTGTGCTTGGATAAACTACCAAGCACAATTTTGCAAAATTGTCCACCTTTTCCCGAGTGACTCGGTATATATTTTACAATTCGCCATGTTTTCTTGAGTATATATTTTGTATTTCTCCATGCTTTCCCCATGGAAAGATTCGCAATATTTTCAAAAAGTTCTATTAGGACAAATTCGCCATACATGTATTTTAACAATGTCCGAAGATGTTTTCATGTTTTCAACAGTTTCGGTTGACAAATTTGACAACATTTTCCACGTTTTTCAGAGTTAAAATTTGCAAAATTGTCCGCGTTTTCCCGAGTGCAAATTTTAAAAATTTGTCACATTTTCCCAAGTTCAAATTTGCAACATTTGCCACGGTTTTTTCGAGTTGAAATTTTCCAAATTTTTCCGAGTTGAAATAAAAATTTGCCACGTTTTTTCAAGTTTAAATTTGCAAAATTTTCCACGTTATCCTAAGTGCAAATTTTAAAAATTTGTAACATTTTTCCGTGTTCAAATTTTCAAAATTTGACATGTTTTTGTGAGTTCAAATTTTCAAAATTTGACACGTTTTTGTGAGTTCAAATTTGCAATATTTGACACGTTTTTGTGAGTTCAAATTTGCAAAATTTGACACGTTTTTGTGAATTCAAATATGCAAAACTTGACACGTTTTTGTGAGTTCAAATTTGCAAATTTTTCCACGTTATCCCGAATACAAATTTTCTAAATTTTTCCTTATTTCTGAACAAAAAGGTTTTTAAATTCTTGTTTTTACAAGGTAGAAAAAATTAGAATATTTGTCCATGAAAATTGTACATTCTTGTCAGGGAAATGGTAAATTTTGGTCAGGGGAAGTCAGGGAAAGTACGGGAAATTGGAAGTCTAATTTCGGTTGCAACCCTGAAATTTGCAAAATTTTCCACGTTTTTCGAGGGCAAAGTTGCAAAAATTCCATCGGTTTTCCGAATACAAAATAGTAAATTTCTCCCCATTTTTCGAGGACAATTTTGCAAAACTTTTAGCAAATGGTTTTTGCTAAAAGTCAGGGATTGGTCAGGGAATATTTTTTTTAAAACCTGGAAAACTTAGAGGGAAGTTGAAAATGAAATTTCGGGGGAACCCTTAAAAAGTCCTAAATATTTGTAAATAAAGTCTTCACTTATAAGTCCTAAAAAGTCCTAAATTTCATATTTTGGAATTTGGTCACCACCCTGTTGGCGAACCAAAATTAATCTTTCTTCAATGTTAGCTCAAGGCCCATTTTCTGATTACAAATTTGGAAAGTTTTCCACGTTTTCTGTGCACAAATTTGCAAATTTTCCTGGTTTTCGGAGTACGAATTTGCAAAATTTTCCACGTTTTCCATGTTCAAATTTGAAAAATTCTCTAGATTTTTCCGAGTGCAAATTTGCAAACTTTCACACATTTTCGAGCGCAAATTTTCAACGTTTTCAAACATTTTCCGAATGCAAAATTGTCACATTTTTTTAAAAAAAAAAATTTTAAACAATTTTCCATGTTAGTTTTTTAAAATTGCTGTTAGTTAATTTTGAAAAATATTTTCCAGTGTCGATTTTGCAAAATATGTCAATTTTTCAGTTTCATTGTTGAGGGAATTTTTTTTTTTCAAAACCTGGAGAAGTCAGGGAAGTTAAAAATGAAATTTTTGGAGAACCCTGGTTTAAACGAGAATTCAATTTCCTGTTCTTTTTTAATTTCGACATATTTCAGTTTTCCACATTTGCTTTGGAATGGTCGTATCTTGTGGACGATGCTGGACATTCTACAGCTGCTGTCTAAAGCGCTGGAACTGGTAAGCTATGTCGGCTTATTCGAAGGTCCCCCAGACCTAGAAAACCTGGAAAAGTCAGGGAACTTGAAAATGTCAGGGAGAAGTTAGGGAAGAATGACTTTTTTTGTGAAAAAGTCAGGGAAATTCTACGCAGTCGGGGCCCATTTGGAGACATTTTCAATTTTCCCAGTACAAATTTGCAAAATTGGCCTTAGTTTTTGAGAACAAATTTGCGAAATTCCACATTCATACCAAAAGCTTTGAACCTTTTTAAAAACTTCCAACACGTTCCGAACATGTTTCAAAACACGGTCCATTTTCCAAAAACTCCGTCCATTTCCCAAAACTTAAAATACTTCGAAAAACTCCCTCCATTTTCCAAAACTTTGAACCCTTTTTCAAAACTCAGAGCATGTTTCAAAACTCCGTCCAGACTCTGCAAACGTCGAAAATTTTTGCAAATTTATCCTCGGAAAACGCAGAAACGCAGAAATTTTACTCGGAAAACGATGAGTTTTCCGAGTAAAAATTATCAAAATTTTCTGCGTTTTCCGAGGATAAATTTGCAAAAATTTTCGTCGTTTAAGGAGTAGAAATTTGAAAAATTGTCCACGTTTTCCGAGGGTTGAAAGTGCAAAATTCTCCACGTTTTCCGAGTACAAAATTACCAAAGTGTTCCTAGGTCAAAATTTGCAAAAACTTTCTACATTTTCCAAATACAAAATTGTCGGATTTTCACAATTTCATTAGTAAATTTTGAAAAATATTTTACTACTAGCGGTAAAACCCGTCCTTTCTCGGGTAAAAATTGTGTTGTGATTTTCTAACCCCTTAAATGCGACCAAGAGTTACATTAAGCTGTCCTTTGGGTCCAAAAGATGACGCTTTATGACCTGGATACATCCCGGATGGAGAACGGAAAACCTGTTTGACAGCTTGATGGTCTGGGGCAAGTTAGAAAACATTTATGGCCTCGTTATTCCCCACGGAGTTAGCGCTCCTGGGGGGTTTGTCACGAACGGCCAATCATACGGACCCAAGCTCAAACAAACAAACAAACGCCAAAAGGATTGGCTAGCCGCAAAAACAAAATGGCGTCGTTTTCCATTTTATATATATAGATGTCGAGTTTTGAAAATATGTCAATTTTTTATATTATCATTGGTCAGGGAATTTTTTTTTTAAAACCTGGAATAGTCAAGGAAGTTGAAAATAAAATTTCACTGGGGCCGGGGACCCAGTATTAGCGGAAATTCACAGAAGTCGAGTTATTTCTAATTGAGGTTCCACCGTATTACGAGTTCACTTTCTTACCTTAAATTTTTGGAAATACGGCGTACGAATGTTACGCGTTTAATGACGCTTTTAAATGACTCTTCAGGACTCCAACGATGGGAATCCCGTGCTTCAGGTGCCGGGAACCAAGCATCAACTCGTCCTTCTGCCCACCCAAGAATTGCGAGAGGTAAGCCCCCCGGATTCTGAACTCGTGCCCGATGAGTGGTGCAGAACTCCGTTCGTAGATTCAATTTGCGTAAGTTACGGGTAATTTTTCTTAATTTTTCGCTATTTTTCCACGGCCGTTGCAGAGTATCGTGAAGGATTTTGCGGCGCGGTGTCAAGGCATCATCCAGGAGGCCATGAAGTGGGCTCCCAGCGCCACGCGATCTCACTTGCAGGCCTATTTGGCCAACCTGAGCAACTCGCAGGCAGCCCTCAGACAGCACACCGGCCTGGCTTTGGCCGCGGCCTGCGCCCTCGACTTTGTCGGATTGAACACGAATTCCTACGTCTTAGGGGTATGTGTAACTACTCGTTCCACGGTGTTTTCCAAAACCCGGACAACCTGGAAGAGTGCCTGGAAGAACTTATAATGTCCGGAAAAATCAGGGAAGAATGACTTGTTTTGCAAAAGTCAATGAAATTCAGGGAAGAATGACTTATTTTGAAAAAAGTCAATGAAATTCAGGAAAGAATGACTTATTTTGAAAAAGTCAAAGAAATTTAGGGAAGAATGACCTACAGTAGAACCTCCGTTGACCACCCAATGGCGGAAACAAAATGGTCAACATAGGGAGGTGGTCAACATATAGAGGTCCATCTCCCATAAATTAACATGCATGGTG
>JAQGBX010002390.1:0-20606 GCA_034698745.1 Megaphyllum sjaelandicum | reverse complement strand
ATGTTGACCACCTCCCTATGTTGACCATTTTGTTTCCGCCCTTGGGTGGTCAACTTACGGAGGTTCTACTGTATATACTTTGTTCACCAGGTACTTATGTAGAAAAAAAAACATGGATTAAAAGGAGATGTACGAAATGGCGGAAACATGTGTAGATTAGTTTTATAACGACGAAAAGGACATGAGTAAATTTCTTACAAACATTTATGTGTCCAATTTTGCCATATATTTATATCATTTTTACAAATGATGTCATATTGCTTAAGGCGGTGATAATGGACCTTATGCAGTGTTACGAATGAGCAACATCACGTAATTTTCGTCAATAATGGAATGAATGAAATGCCGCATAAAATCTATTCCTATATTCTTGCAAGGACATGCAGAAACTTAAAAAATGAAAATATTACGTTAATTGGTTAAATATGTTATAAATGGATAACTTGACCCCAACATCCCAATTTTTCTGTAAGAGTAAAATTCCACACAATTTCTTTTTTTTAAATAAGAATATAGAAAATACATGTATCAAAAATCCAAAAATAAATGAATGTTAAATGGTACGTGCAATTCCATCCATGTCCATTTTGCATTATTCCCATTTAGTAACTTAATTTTTTTTTTATTAACGAAAAAGTTGCTGGTATTTTTACTCAGATATGAAATGTGGTATCAATGTTTGTACATTAGAGCAAAACAACTATATTATTATAACTAAGTTTTATTTATCCAACTGTATGGACTATCATTTAATGTATCATTATAATGAAGTTGTATCATTATGTACATGTATACAATTTAGAAGCTCTGTAAAAAAGGAAAAAAATAGTATTTTACTAACTCTAAATCTCCAAAACATAACGTTTCAAAAAACCTACAAAATGCATAATGGTATTGTCTTCATCGAAAGATATAGTGAAATCGGAACGAAGTAAACAACGCAAATATGCTACATGTATATTTTCGACTTCTGAGGAAGCCAGCATTTGATTACGCTTATCAATCGGTACCGGAAATGTTTTGAAGTATGAAATGTATTTACTATCTTAAAAGCAAAGTCAGGTCCTACAAGTAAGTATCTTCAAAGTAAATACAGTATGTTGACGTTAATTCATGATCAACATTTGAGAAAACAAACGGCTTTTGAATATGCACAGACATGTATACACTATACAAAAGATAACATGATATACCATAGCGGTACTCAGACAGAAGCTTTACGAATGGTACTTTTAGCAGTCGTGAAATCACGTGTGAAAAATCGTTACGCTTATTGGTTTATAAAAAAATTCAAGGTTACTGTTGTTTTCAAACCAATTCTTTCTTTTTGCACACGTGACCTCACGACTGCCAAAATAGCCGTCCCATTAGTAAAGTTTCTGTCTGAGTAGCTCTGTTATACGAGATGTCGACAACATATGACAAAATCATGCATCTTTAATATTTTCATTTTTAATCGAAAACATCCTTGGTTAATATCTTCATTCGATGTTTGAATTGCAGAAAATGCAACTTACTTCAAATTTCAAAACTTTTGAAATACATACAATTTTACTAACTTGAACTCAAAAAACGTGGAAAATTTCGCAAATTTGTACTCGGAAAAGGTGGAAAATTTTTTGCAAATTTGTACTCGGAAAAGATGGAAAATTTTGCAAATTTGTACTCGAATACTTATTTTGATATGTGGTGTATTTCACGTTGAATTTTAATTTTAGAAACACTTGCGAGATTAAAAAAAAATGTACACATTTTATTTTGGTAAAATTGCATACATGTTTTAATATAAAGATGCATATATTTTTCTTAAATCTCCTTTTTTTCCTATATTTATTACTGTATATCGTTTAAACCCATGTTTCCCAAATAATTTTGGAATACTATCCCCTTTTAGAAGAACAATTTTCGCATTTACAAACCCATATAATCCGTCTAAAATTATAAACTGGGATTTTTATTTTAAGAAAAAACATTGAAATCGAGGCATTTATTTTACATGCAAGAAAAAATCGTACATAAAAAAAAAACAATCTTTACCGTATTCATAGGGTGTAAATTTTTATGTTTTGCCCCCTTGCCTTCAAAAACCCAATCGGATTTCCCAACGCCCACTTTGAGAATCACTGTTTTAGAAAACGCACTTCATGAAAAACTATGTACTTTATGAAAACATAACTGCCCAAACTTATCCAAATTAACCCAATCAATCCAAATCATTCACATTTTTCTTTGCCAGGTTCTCTTTCCTATATAAGTAAATTCCACTTTTCCCAGACTTCCCCATGTCTTTTTAATTGCCCAATATTTCATAACCCGATATAAGAATGTCCATTTCATGAGGTACCTCGATACCGACAAAAGTTGCTTCCTTCCAGAGAACATGTTTCAAACTTCCAAGACAGGTTAGTTTTCCGAGGTAGCGGCGTGCGCAACTTGAGCCTGGTGGAGGTGTCGCCAGAGGGCGCTGCGGCTGCCGACCCCCCACCTGAGCGGGTTGTTTGGGGTCCGGCGTGTGATCCAGAATGCACCACTTTCGGTTCAGGTGTCACGGAGTGCGGTGTGCCTCTCGCAGGAGCTAACAATTTTGGCTGCGCGGCTCGGGGTCAAAGGCGAAGGTGGAATTACACCGTTTTTTAGGGAATGTGCCTGTCGGGATTAATCGGCACCCCCTGGCGGCAGAAAGTACGTGACGCTCGTGACAACCTCGGGATCGAACACCTGATCAGGTAGGCAAATGTCCAAATTAGCCTTTGATAAAAATTGCAGGTTCGCCAGGATTCTCCACATATACACTAAAAAATGTCAAAATCTTAAGATGTTCAAGACATTCTAACTTCAGATTTTTTTTTAGAAATTTTAAGAAATGTCTAAGAATTGGAATAAGAATCAGAATATCTAAATTAGGACTGTTTTTAAAGTGTATGAAAATGGCTTGAGACAAATGTTCAAAACGCGTATTTGAAATTAGAAAAATATATTTTAAATAACAATAACTGTACCACATCATGTCTCATGTTTTAAATGGGTTCGATACATGTCAACTTTACTTTTTTTCCGAAATTTCAATTATCAATATTACAATATATTTTTAAATATATTATTTCTGTGTTTAGAATTACTTCTCGAATATTCCGATTTAATTTCAACATGCATTTTAATAGAGCAAGTTGTAATTGGGCAAAATGCATTTGAAAATGTCTCTTAATATAGAAAAAAGAAAATGCATTTTGATAAAACAAACTTGTTTGAAAATATACTTTAAAAGAAAGAAATGGATTTGAAAATATATTTTAATACAAAAAATGTATGTGAAAGTGGATTTTGATAGAACAAAACGTATGTGAAAATTTATTTTGACAGAGAAAAATGTATTTTAAAATGCATTTCAAATTTTAATATAGCAAAATATATTTGAAAATGCATTTCAAATTTTAATATAGCAAAATGTATTTGACAATGCATTTTAATTTTCCAATCTTTACATACTTTCAAATGCATTCAAAATGCAAACCCGCATAAAAATATTATGTGGGTACGAGCTCAAATCTTGAAACACGTTATAAACGCATCGTTCCAGGTGCATTTTAATATACATTTTTATTAGAACAAATGCATTTCTAAACATTTATTTCAAAATAATACACATGTACATGTATTTTAGATGGGGATCATTTCTCCGTTTACATCTTTTTTTTGAGAAATTTTGCATCCATTCATTTCACTGAGCAAATGCCAGATTTTGCATGTTCATGCAAACAAACAAGGTTTATTAACACCTAAAAATCAAGATAGTGCTTCACTGCCATTGGGCACAACGGTTTGGGGCAAACAATATGTGGTTCAATCACAAACATCAAGAATCCACCTGTGACCATGCAGGGGGAGGAGGGGGGCAGTGATGGGAAAACTAGCGGTCATTTCTTCGTTAGCGCCATAAAAAATTAACACCAATTAACGTGTTGCATCAGAGCTCCCTCTGCATTATTAGCACTGGAAAAACACGTCTGGGGACAAGGGGGGGACATTGTAAACACGGTCGCCGGGACAAGATTTACACTAATTAGAGCCTGGTCGGATTTATGATCCGCATATTAATCGTGGATTAACACCATCGATTTACGGCTCGGCCTCATTTGAAATCCATCATTTGGCGACGATGGTCAACGTGGCCAGAATTTGTAATGCACGATTCGGGTTTTTTAAGGCAAAAACTAATCTATATAGATGCACGAATTCATCGATGGATTCGATCAGGGAAAAAAAAAACCAAATCGGACCAAAATTCAATTTAATCCTTCGATTTAATGGAAATTCGAGAAGACTGAAAAATCGAGATGGCCATGCCGCCATTTTGCAATTGCACGCGCGTACGTCTTCATGACTCGGGATGTTTCCTCAAAGTCAATTAACACATAATACCAGTGCAGATTATACCTCCAGCAATTATTTTTGCGGCATGTTTTTTTTTTTTACGCCAGATTTGAGATAAAACGCAGTTGCAGCAGATTATTTTTTAATCGCTATAGTTTGGAGGTTTTAGAAAACTGTAAAGCTTTTAACACAAACAGTTCGTGTATTTTGATATGGGTAATCGGGATACAGTGTAACCTCATCAAGTAAAATCGTTTTATACGAATATTTCTGATACAGTAAAACCTGGAAAAGTGACCACCTTTGAATGGCGACCACCTGTTTATGTTGACCACTTTTCCCACACCAAAATAAAAATACCTTGTGATACATTTAAAATACATTTTTTTAAGGCAAATAAGATTTACAATGTATATTTCAAAAATATGTTTTTTTAAAAATACATTAAATTTACATTTCTTTACATGTTCTGTAAAGTGTATTTGAATGAAAATATCTTTATATGGTATTAAAAATGCATTTGAAAATATATTTTGCATACATTTTCAAATGTATTTTTAAATACCTCGGATTGTTCCAATCTATACATATTTTGAATAACTTTTAAAATGTTTTTAAAGCAAAAAATAGTTTCCTGTTTTTCAAGAATATATTTTAAAATATGTTTATTATTACACCAATACATTTCTAAAAATATATTTCTAAAGCTTTTTTTTTTCGATGTGAGTTTAGTGTTGTCTGTATAGTTCTCTGGAGTGACCAGTGACCACCTGTCTATTGTGTACAGTGACTAGTGTGTGCTGTGTTTTTTACAATTTTTTACATTGCCAATGAACCTTAAAAAGTGACCAGATAACAGATGAGTCACGTTACAGCTTGCTTTAACACTTGTACATGATGATTCTGTACTTTTTTGGTTTTGTGGTTTTTTACCACGTGTATTACAGTCTACATGTATAAGTGAAGTATACATGTTCATTATTTTAATTTAATTTAGGCATTCTTTGTATAGTGACCACCTGTGTACAGTGACCAACATAGCATTTTTTTTGGTGGTCTCTCTTAACAGGTTTTACTGTATGTTCATATCGTGTTTCACAGAGAAACATTAAACATTCATTTGCCTGCAATTTTTTTTATCGAGCATAATAATTCAATAGATTTAATTTTCATATTTATATAATTAACATTTAATTTTAACAACGTGTTGAAGCATTTTTTTTTCTTACAATGTTTCTAACAAACGATATACCTAATGATTTCCATAATTGTGGTTGGGGTTGCAGAATTAAAACTTCTGCGAGTTTTAATTAAAAAAAGTTTTCTAATCTAACACTATGATTGAAAATTATTAAGGTGTATCAAAATATGTTTATCGCAATTTAGGGCGTCCCGACTTTTAGATGTTAATTTGGATTAATACATCGAAATTACGAAGACTCCCATGTTTCATAACTGTGAAAAATATTCAATACGAAAAAAATATATAAATATCATATCTCATTTTTGATGCAACAACAATTATGCTTCAAAAAATCGTGTTAATAATGAAATCCATAAAAATAATACCAAATACGTGTTGAATGTTATTCACTTTTAGTTTGATGTGCATATTATTTCATCATAATACATCAAAAAGACAGTTTTAGGTGTGGCGCGAGATAAGGGGGAAACAGGAAAGATCGCAGGTTGAATGTCACTGTTAAAACTGTTGATTTCAGATGACATTGAAGAGGGTTAGCAACTTTGCATTCCTACGAAGAACTTAAAAAAACAATTGCGGAGATAAAAATGAAGTGGGCTTTTCAACTGCGTAACCTGTTATCTTTTGAAGAAATTCAAAGATCTTATAAGACGTACGTCCTGAAACTCCTATTTATTAAATGTCCTGAAGTTGTGACTTAGAAGTAACTTGTTTCCTGCATTTGGAATTCGGAAACTACAAGTCTCCTGCAGTCAGAGTCTAGAATCCGCAAGTCTCCTGCTGCCTGCATCCGTAATTAAAGAGTTGCAAATCTCCTATAACTTAGAAATTGCAACTATTCAGAATGTAGAAGCAGCAAGTCTCCAGCAATTGTAATCCAGAAGTTGAAACTCTCCTACCGTTGGAATCCAGAAGCTGCGAGTCTTTTGCAGTTGAAAATAACATTTCGAAACTGCACATTTTCTGCAGTTGCAAATAAAATTTAAAAACTGTACATTTTCTGCAGTTGAAAATAAAATTTCGAAACTGCACATTTTTTGCAGTTGAAAATTAATTTAGAAACTACAAATTCCCTGCAATTGAAATTTAATATCTGCAAGTCTCCTACAGTTGGAACTAGAAATTTCAAGTCTCAAGAGCCCAAAACGAGGAATATGCAAGTCTTAATTCCACTGTTAAAAAACTTCGATTCAACCCTTTTTTAGATGCAAATGTTTGCAACTGATAACGATATCATGAGGCAATATGTATAACGGCAGCCTCATGAGAATGAGTCACGGCAGTGAGCCATTGACGACACCAATTATTCGAACGTAGCTTCTGAGCTTCCGTTGATGTATACTATCATGTGCGCAATTCCGCCCACACGTTTTCAATAATAAAAGTTAAGCGACTGCCAGACAACGACATCCTGACTTGCCATACTTTAAATCCGACGACAAGTGCTGTTATATACTTGCGTTTCCATTCTTTGGTCGATCTCGTTTTGCAAGATTTTAGGTAAGCGACAATTTATTTCATTGGCATTTGGCAGTTCTGACAGTACATTTTTTTTTTCAAAACTTAAACTGGGTATAATGCTCCTTAAAATATATTTGAGGAAAAACTATAGTATAGGTTCCCACATAGAATATTGTTTATTAACCATCCATATATGTTCCTTGGATCGCAGGTTGTCATATATCCCTATTTTGGCCACAACATGGCCAACCGTCGACTTGTGTCCAATTGGTATAAGAATGGACAGGACATCGACTTCCTGACCCTTGCGGAGGAGGGTGATATCTTAGAAGTTTGGAATTGGCTGCCATTTGGAGGCAATCAATGGGGCGTGCTCACCACTCTCACGGAGAACACTGCAAGAACCATGATTACGCAAAAGGTCACGGGACAGCCCTCGGGGATCGTCCTGGTGAGTCTCCGGGATTTTCAGAACAACCAGAGTTATCGCATCAACAATTCCAGCGACAGCCTGTGGCAGCCAGGCTCTCAACAGCAGATCGTCCAGAGTGCAATGGACAGTGCAGGACCCAACACTGATCTTAGTTCTTATGACTTCGCTGTCAAGTGCCGTGCCAATCTGCTGAGGGGGAATTCCGCACCCAGAACCAGATCCTCAAACCCGCCACCAACTCTGCCAAAACCGTCCAAAAACGCCGTCATGGTACTTCCTCCATTTCCAAAGTCTTAATTTCCAACACCTACACATGTAGTGTGTTGTTGGTAAAAATACTCCGTGAAAATCAGCAATTTAAAAAACCACACAACGATATTATGATCACAATTTATCTTTGTTATGTTCAACCCAACTTTAACACGTGTTTATCGTTTTATGAGATGCTCTGAAATGATCATTAAAAATAAATGTTTTGATAAATACAATTGCATTTGTTTCTTTTTCTGTAAATGGTCGCAATTATACTATCCGCTGAAACTATCCCGAGATTTGTATGGTAGAAAATGATATCCAAGTTGGGTTTCGAACCCGTGTTTTCCGTTTTTCAAGGCTTAATCCAGCTTTGTACACATTTTATTGCATTTTGAAGTTTTATAGTGCTCCAAAATGTTCTAAAACTGATTCAAGTGCTCAAATACTTATTGGGATATAAATTGCTCTAATTTTGTTATGTTCTACGAAATTATCAGTACGAAGCGACTATGAATTTAGTCTTTCTGCATTCCATAAATCTCAAGTCTATATTTTAATAATTGAATGCGAGATTCAGCTTTTTACTACCAAAATTCATATATTTATTTTATTGCTCGACGTTTCGGTCATCAGACCTTCTTCAGGAGCTCTGCGTTAAAAATTATCCAAATCATTACTACAACGTGTATAACAAATTAATTTAAAAAAAGGATATGCAAATTATCACAACACGAACATGATAGCAATTACTAACATACCGGTAGTACATTGTATTAAACATGTTCATTAAAGGATAGTGCATAGACCTCAATGTTATGCAAGCTAAATAATAAAACATTAGAATCGATGAAACAATTATCCACACTGCATACATTTTAACGAAATTTAAACAAGTTCTCTGCTAATACGAAAGGGGGTTTAAAAGAACCCAACAAACATACAAGTACCTCTAATCGCCAGAACTAAATGGTGGAAAATCATTCAATTATTGAATATAACCTACCACTTGAAGACATGGATTACCTAAATTCCAAAGTATATTTTCAGTCTGATATCCCATTCAACCCTTTCTTCAAGATTACCATCTGTCGGTTCAACTTCCCTTTCACCAGAAAAAGAGACATTGTCAAGTGGCTTGGGTACCTGTCAAGGTGAAATAATCGAACATCGGTTGACCTACAGGCAAGGTCAAGACTAAACGACGTGTTCGTTGTGTAAGTAACCCACATATGCCCAAATACCACCTGCATGAGTCATTCAAGAGGGGATTCAAACTTACGCACTGCTTTTCCAGGGTTTTGCAGCATTGCCACCACACCTACATGTACAATAACACCTTTGTACTGTAACAGGGTGGCCACAAAATTTTCATCTTCAATTTCCCTGACAAAATCCAAAATTCCCAGATCAAAACTTACTCGCTAATACAACAACTTATTTGTCATAATGAAAAATAAAATAACAAATGCAATGAGAAGCTTGTGAAAACACTAGATTCTGTTACAAGTCTAGCTGAAGAGGGTTGGGGATGGAGATGCTAGCAGAATGAGCTAGTGCAGGGATAGCATTTTGCTTTTATTTGGGAATATTTCTCTGACCACTCACAAATTTCTCTGACATTTCCAAGACTTCCTCTTCTTTTCCCTGACCTGTGGCAACCCTTGTAATAGATTTGGACCACAGTTTTTGGACGTCTTGCGAGAATACCACTCAGCCACTCTATAGACCATCTGATTTTTTTAAGAACGGTAAAGACAACTCATGTTTTGATATTCCAGAATCAATTTTCTGATGATTTTCCTCAACTTGCTCTTCTGGCGTTGACTGGCTACCATGAGCTTTAAGACATTAATGCTCATGTATATATATAAACATACTTCGCGTGACACATGTTTATCACACTGTTCATGTTGTGTTCTAATGTATTACAAATACACTTCTATCTGATCAGTTTAAGTGAGGGAATTTAAATAAATAATAAGGAGAACAATCATGAGTTAATTTGAAAAATTACATGCATCTTCCAACCGCCATGTTTACATGCCAAAATGTGATATTTTTTCAGAATTGCATTGTGATACTGTTCAAGATCGGCACGATATTCCAAATATTCTGTTTGAAACTTATACAGAAACTCTCGGTACAAGCTCCGTATACCAGTAATTAATCTTTAATTACATAGTAAAATATTTTTGTAACAATGTTCATCTAAACGTGTTTTTTTTATTGGTACAACGACCCCATCTTTGCAGTAATTATAAACTTACGCTAAACTAGCGATTTAACCGACCGAATCTCGGTTTTCAATTTTTTAGAACAATCACATGGCTGCTCTTGCACTCATGGAAATGCGACATGTAAACAACATGTCAGTGTTAGTGTAAATTGTAAGACAGTAAGGAGGCGGGCTCACATAAATTAGATGCATGTTTCGTTGTGTTTAGGATCGTTAAAACATACTGTGGACATGGTTTACAAGGTTTACGTCACATGTAATACCTTTATGTGAACCATACTTGGCATGTCAACATTGCAAATAAAATACAATGTATAGCTATCATTAATGTGCAGTATAATTACTTAGACAAAGGTATAGGCTACGTTTGGAATTCAAATATGGATAATGCCACTGAAATATCATCATCATCATCATGAATCCATCATCAACATGCATCCTGCAAAATGAGAATGTTAACCGCAAATGTGATAGTTTGTGATTTGAATATTCGGAATTTTCAAAATCGTGTCGCATTTGGTTGCACATTTCTTTAAGGACTACTAGCCGATTGCATCAACCAATTATGAGTAATGACCACTCAATTACAAAAACTTAACTCCTCCAAGCGTTGCAAAGAAAATTTATGCGTGACGAAATAATCCAAGTATAGAGTCAAGGCAAGACGATAAAAAATAAAGTTTATAGGAATGTTTACGTAAGTCATCAGTAAAAACCTACAACTGCATCCTCTTATG
The DNA here is from genome assembly GCA_034698745.1 of Megaphyllum sjaelandicum. NCBI lineage: Eukaryota > Metazoa > Arthropoda > Diplopoda > Julida > Julidae > Megaphyllum > Megaphyllum sjaelandicum. The sequence continues at coordinate 9,909 of JAQGBX010002390.1, read as the reverse complement.
GTAATTCCTGATTTAAAAATAAAAAACACGTCAATGGTGAAACGGTGTTCCAAACTTTACTCGGTGTTATAAATTTGTCCACGTAAATTTATTTGCAGAGCACAAATTCACATTCAAAAGTAACGCATTCTGATATACGCAACATAAAAAACGAATTGTTAAATACATTTAAAAAATACGGGCTATACTTGAGCCAAATTGGAGTCTATTTTCAGCGATTAAAATTTGAGATGGCAAAATCAAAATAAGACTACATGTATTAGATATATTGCAATATAATCGACAAAAATGGCTGTCAATCCATATAGATAGGCCAATTATTTGCCAATGCATAGAGAATTGTTTGACAAATTACTTTTCAAACATACAATATTTTGAAGTTCTTTTCAAACGCATGTTCAATTTGGAAATTTAAGAGTTTTGAAAATATATTAGAATCATGCAGATGTAAATGCATAGAAAATTGTTTGTCACGTTTATTGTCATACGAACGTTGATTACGCACAATTACATGAAAATGGATTTGGAAATACCCCATTATTACTTGCACAAGAAAGCTGAAATTTCAGATGCATTTTTAATGGGCAAAATGCATTTAAGATGTATTATTTTTGAATATGGGTGTATAAAACTGGTCAAATCAAAAGGCCTTCCACTAAGGTCACATGTACTGTATGATCAGCCATATTTAGACTTAATTTCATGAAAGCTTCAGAAAACTGCATTTCAGACCATGCTAAGTGGACAAGCACAACCACATTTACTGTGTCAGGTGGCAGCACCATAGACAACTTCATATGGGTGTGTAAAACTGGTCAAATCAAAAGGCCTTCCACTAAAGTCACATGTACTTACGATCAGCCTTATTTAGACAATTTCATAAAAGCTTCAGAAAACTGCATTTCAGGCCATACTAAGTGGACAAGCACAACCACATTTACTGTGCCAGGTGGCAGCACCATAGACAACTTCCTAAGGTGCAGCCTAAAGCACGTGCATTATACATGTAGAGTATTTCAATGCAAGCACACCTTGTACTAACCGTGTACAACCACAGGTACAGGTGACCGGTACCTCTGTCCGTTTCCTCTTCAGCCGATTAGCATCGTGTCCGCGCCGCCTGGCGGCAGCTCCCCTCCGGTGAAAGTGCAAGCGCTCATCTTTGACGAGGCAAGGGGGTTGAAGGCTGACCTCCTCTTTCCACGGCACAAAGGGGAATCGCATCGGGATGGCCGGACGCTGAAGAATCGCTGACAATCGCCAGAGAGGATACCTGCCTGCCGGAGTTGGTGCGGGGTCTGAGGTCGGTCGGTGCTACCAAAAATCGGTGTTTCGGTCTTGAAGAGGTGATCGGGACCCCCGATCGTCGATCGTCGAGGTCAGTGGCTGGAGAACGTTGATCTCTGCGGGCTTGCCGGCCGAGGAATCCGGTCGGGCCGAAAAGCATCGATCGTGCACCGGGAAGAAGCCCGTAAGCGAATTCAATTCTTGTTTACTTTTTGGGCATGGAGTACGGGCCACTGAAGTGTATGCACAGTGTTCAGAGTACCTTGTCATGGGAATGTTTGCAACGCTTTGGTGTTAGACGATTTTTAAGAAACGTTTTTATACATTTTCTTTTAAAACTTATTCATTCGCTGGTAAAATCAGTGAATGAAAATGAGTGCAATTTTTTTTTGATAAAGTAATGTGAATACCATCGATTGCTCATTTTACATCAGAAGCAATCTGCAATACCCAACTTTTAGTCATCATCAAACTGGGACAACCAAAGGGTAAAAAAGCATAATTCTGTGCTTTTCTATTTCCTAAAAAATATAACTCATCCAAATGATATGTTTTTTATACGTGTATTCGCTTACTTTTTGGTAATATTTTTAATTTTAATTGGTGTTTACATGCCACGTTTTGGAATTTGTCTTAATTGCTACGTAATTCAATAAAACTTCAATCAGTTTTTTTTAAAAGGAAATTTTGAGTCACGTTCAAGCAATTACAACGAAGATAAAGCATTTTTTTTCTGATTTCTGCACAGATTCGAAAAAGCAGAACTTGGTAAGAAAATTTAAACATCGAATGGTTGAAATATGCAAAACTGTGTGCTGCTACGAAATTAGCATGACGTGTTCGTTACATGTAGCAAACATGTCATTGAACTTTTTCTTAAACATAACCATGTTAGGCACATGCTTCACTGACGCTGTAACATTAATTAACAGTATTTTTTTGAGGATGTTGCAATATAAAAAATATTGCATATTGCGAACATGTTAAGTAATATCATACGACCATTTTATGCATTATCTTTTATATTTTGAAACTTCAAATTAACTTTTATTATTAATTCGACTCTCGTTTTAGGAGAAACAATTTTTCAAGCATACAACATCAGTGGCATTGCACGCACTAAACTTTTTATGATCATCATTATAGACGGTACGCCATTTTTTTATCCTTTATGTTCTTCACGAAGTGATGCTATGGCAAGATGCACCTTACTTTATCAGAGCCACGTGACGATCATATTATAGGGTGGAAAAATCTTACGTTTTTATCCCAACCAGATTGCATCTGCAATAACAGCTGTGCATAATTAACTAGATAGCATAGTTTGTTTATCAGAATCTTTTAAAGAGGTTCTAGGTCACTGTGGCCACAACTCGTAATTACGCCGATAACCTACAGACGACACCACTGTCAAGAAATAAAAATAAGTAAGCCAAGTGCAGAGGGAATATTTCCTAGTGTGTCTTATCTGTACAAACTGGCACCAGTCATTTGCGTCAAGGAAAAAGTTTCAGTAAATCATATTTTGGCATTGCATCATGATTACGCATATCATGAAAACAAAGTGTCGTGAAAAAAGTTCATAAAAAACACGATGACCAATGAAATATCCGAATTTTAAATATGTAAAATTTAAATTTTGGCGCACGTTTTAACTAATTAAGAGGGCGCCACCTTAGCGTGACGTCAGTAGGGGCTTCTTTTTTTTGCTGTCTGCTGTCCGTCTGTTTTCTTGATTTTTAAAAATGTAAATTCAGTATCTCTTGTTGGATACTCGATTTTGTAATTATTTGTGCACTAATTTCCTTATTGTATTAGCGTTAAATTACTAACTTTTGATTTTCTTGAAACTTGTTTATGCTTGAATAAAGACGCAGCCAGGCGTCGAAACGTCGTTTTTATAAAGTAACTTTGGTCGTGTCAAGAAAAGAAAAAGAAAAACAATGCAAATAAAACCGCAATTATTCCGATCTGGGAAATGTTTACTCTCACATTCCAAAATGCATTTTTAAAAATAATTTTATTTCTAAAATAATGTTGGGTTGAACAATTACATTTATGGAAATGTGCTCAATGTGCTTAATGTACACTATATTTTCAAACGCATTTTATGGATAGTTGTATCGATTTTTGTGAAACTTTACGTGTTTTCTCAACTTTTTTTCAAGTTATACATTTTGATTTGTTTTCCAAAATATACAAGTTGGTATGAAATTTAATTTATATTTTTTACACCTTCAAAAGCTGAACTTCATTGTCACGTGCCCAGATAAGTAAATTTTGCGTTTTTCACAAAAAGCACGTTACTTCACAATATACTGTACTGTATAGAATGGACCTTACGTAGACTTCGTCAGCATGTATAAATCACGTGACATTTTATTCATTTCATTGGCGAAAATTACCCGGAGGCAGTGCCCATCGAGGCACGTTGTTTTAAATGCAGATTCGATAGAAACATCACGTGATATAGCCCCATACGTAACTCTGTATAAGTCCATTGCAATTCAAACTATTTTAGAGTACAATTTAATAGTGTATAACATTAAACATATCGTATACATTGTATCATGTCTATGACTGATTGGTTACTAAAACGTTCCAAGCACAATAGGGGGAAACCCCGCTGACTTGGAAATGTTTTAGTAGTCTATCATTCATATAAATTGATATAATACGTCAATAGGTTTGTGTGTATAGGCAGCTGCTGAATTAATTCTGCAAATACATGAACGAGTTGTTAATAAAATTAATAAACGCAGGGTCGACACCTTACGAACATGTTCAACAATTTTAATGATTGACACTGTATAAAACGCCACTGAAACATACATGTACGTAATCTATTCTAATAAAAAAAAATTTCCAAGTGTTGCTTAACGATAACATGTGGATACAATTAAGTTATTTCAAACAGGATTTTGCATTGGTACAGCATATTCAGGCTTCACGTGAAATTATTTTTTGTGCTAAAAATGAGATGGTCTGAAACATGGAAACATTTCTTAAAATATTCTTTTCATTAAAACGTCGATGAATGTCCTCAAGCAGTTGATGAAAGATAGCAAAATTCGCGCATCAATAAAAGAAATGAATGACTTTCCAACAAAGGAAAGTAATCGTGACATCACCACGTCTTAAAAAACAGGATACGACTTTCAATATAAGCTCGAAACATTTTTTTTATCTCATCGAAGATAGATCTGCTCGTTTGACTATAGTTTTCAAATAAGTCCATGATTTTCTTTAATTAATACCATGTTTGTTACGTTTATTTGATCATTATTTTCCTTTATTACCATCCTAATGCGATGAATTTACAAATACATGCGTGGAATATAAATACTTCCAGCGATGACTGGAAACTACCTCATCGAATTAAGTATAACGGTATTTGAGGGTTTTATTGGCTCGATGTTCTCGGGCTATGTTTTACTAAAATTCTGAGTAAATAATTTTTCGTACTTCTTTGTCAAATTTGCATTCGTTGAATTCAGAATATTTCTCACGCACGCAGTGTACTAAATATACTGAAACTCTTTAAAACAGCATTTTAGAGAATCCTATATTTAGGGCATTCAGACAGAAGCATTGCGAATGGCCCTTTTTATAGTCGTGAAATCCCGTTTGCAAAAATAATGTATAGTTTAAAAACAAACCATACATTCCTTTTGCACAAGTGAGTTCTCGACCTGCCAAAAGTATCATTCGTAAAGCTACTGTCTGAGTACCCCTATAAATTATAACGCATTTATAATGTAGTATAATACTATATCACTGTAAAAACAAAGTCTTATTTCAAGACGCCTTTTCCATCTTAAAACTGCTGGAAAATTTAAATATAATTTTAATAAGACATTTTATGTGTCTAATATTGCTGTAGCAGTCATTTTCAGACATGAAATGTATCTTAAAAAAATAAAGTAAGGTGTTGGTGACATCATAAATAAGAATTTAATGTAAGATTTCTTAGGAAGTAATAATAAATAGAACAGTGGATAAGGCACTATCCCCATGAATGATAGGTTGCTGGATCGAATCCAGGTATGTTCCAAGACAAATTTAGAAATTGAGACCGAGTTGACATGTTTATGCAGATTCGATGATTAAATGTCTACAGGTTATTAATTTATTTGAAATTTTTTATTATTTAATACATTTTAAATGATTTGTGTAATGCATTTTAAAATGTTTTTGAAAGCAGAAGAAATAAGACACTTTATGTGACTTATTTAGTTTTAGACACCAAAAAAGACGTGTAATATGCCTTATTTTTGTCTACAACGAAAAACGGATAAAGTGTCTTAAATTAAGACATCCATTTTTTACAGTGTAGCCTACTTTTTCTTCATAGTTACTTAGTATTACAACCTTTTCATGTAAACTATGATTGAACTTTGAAACTACCGACCAATCAGAGGATGAGAATTTAAAAAATTGCCGCTATCTTAGGAGTCCCTTGTTGGCATCAAATTATTTAACGTTAGATCGTCAATGTAAGTATGTGAAAAAAATTTCAAACAAAGCAAGAAAGTGAGGCCAATTTTTTTTCGACGTTATTTTCGACTAATTATACTTTACATCATCAATAAAAATAGCAACGGATACCGTTTTCCAGGCGAGTACAATCGTTACGATGTTGCGTTGATTTCTTTTCCCAAAAGGTTTAATTGCTAGGAGACGAAATGCTCGATTAACGTATTTTTCAATAGGACGCGATGGTAGATTGAAACGCGAGTAGCCATATTGCGATTACTGTTTGATTTTGGCTCACGTGAGGAAGCAGCTATTAGTACTGATCAGTTTTTTACACTCTTGTTTGCTTTTCTATGACAATAGAAAGCTATCATTTCATAATTCTATTACAGGAACTGAAATTGCTTAACTAATAAAAAATAAATGTTATTCAAAGCATAAAAAGGCATGGGCAGTTTTAAAATTAAGCGCTCCAAAGTAGTATTGCCAGGAATGACCCGAGCTTGTTAATTTCAAATTTGTAATTCGGTTATACGAAATGCAAGCATTAAATAATTTTTAAAGGATGTGTACTAACTAATAATATTGCATATAATAATCATTTAAATTGTATCGTTTATTTGAACTCATGTTGCTGACTGTAGGGTACTGAGTTGAATTGAATTAAATTGAATGTTACACCCGCAGTACCTGATTAGGCCCAAAAGACGGATAACATTAAATGTTATAAGTAATATATATGTTTAATTCAGAAGATGCTTAAATTGTTAATTAGTCTTCTTATAGTTGAAACAATGATCGCCTTGATCCACGTCATAAATGTCATTAATTTTAATGTCGCATTTCTTGGCTGCTGCGATGAGCTTCTCCTTATCCCATTTTTGTTTTTTGGTCCAAATGACAAAATCTGTTAAAATTATATCTTCGTTAACGAAGTTCATTAAAAACAACGTTAACATTTATTTATGGGTGACGTCACCATAATGTTTTATGATTAACGTTATCAAAAATGTAATGGTTGACCGTTAAATTTCCGAATTTGTAAGGATCACATCTTTAGAATTTGAAAAAATCACGTCATCGGAGTATTTTATGAATGACGTCATTATCATTACACTAAATTACGACATTAGCATTTAACTTAGTTTCGTAATTAGCATTTAACTTGATTACGTAATAAACATTTAATTAGATAAAGGAATCAAATTTTGAATGGATGAAGGCCTATACGTATTTTTACGGAATGACGAATATATAACATTTTACTGAATGATGTCTGTAGCATTTTACCGGATAACGTCATTAGCACACTGTAAAAAATTCCTGACTGAATTTTAGGCTTTTTAAGTGTAAGTGTCTTGTAGACTATTTTCAGACGTCTTAAGCATCAGAAATTGCTGTCTTGAAAACTGACAAGAAATGTGACTAAATTTTAACAAATATAAGACAAATATTACGACTGAAATGTATAAATTAGTTACAAAAAGCATCTTAAAAAAATATGAAACTTTACTGAATAAATGAAAACAGAATTTATTAACACGAGAGAAAACATTACAAAAAATGTGTAACCGGCAAATGATTGCACCCAAAAATTGAACACATGACATTTGAAATCAAACGATATTTTCAATTTAAAGCTCCATAAATCACTTTAAGCATTATAAAATTCAAATTACGAGCACAAAGTTATTAAAACTAAAAGGAATTCTTGTTTATGTATATGCATGCAATACAATGTAAATTTGACAGCATTATGGAAAAAAACATCAATTTCCTACAGAGCAAACTTAAGAAAACGGCAATAAAAGTTGGAAAACGTTAAATGATTGGGAAATGGTAATTAATAACACAATGCTATTATGCATTTATTGTGAGTTTAATTTTTTTAACAAATTAGCAAGGCGGGAGTTTTTTAGCTCTTCTCTAGACAGAATTGTATTCAATAATGAACATTGTAATATCAGGAGCAAACCCTGATAAGCTGATGGATACGTCAAATCGTGAACATAATATGATGCCAACAAAGCATCCATTACACCAAAAACTGACAAATCATCATTAATGATCACTAAAGTACCTCCATTTCCAATTACAAAGGCAGCTGAAATTGAGTTTCCATCCATATAAAGGATTAAACATGGTGCTTGCAATGGTGCGCAAGTGTTGTCAATTTCAGATCCAACCTGCAATGCATAAATTTGTAAATAAAACAAAATTCTTTTAATTAAAAATTAACACATTTATAAAGAATTGAACATTTACCTTCTTCAGTTCAATAACAATTCTTTCATTTTTCTTCATTGGCCGAGAAGATATTTTTTGAGCCCACATTAGCAAGCTGATTTCATTTTCACTAAAACTGTCATCAGCCAGCTTTTTTAATTTAGAAATCAGCAAATGAAATGCCACTTGTCGATCAGCTCTAGTTGACTTTGTTATTCGATCAAATTCCATTGAAACCTAATAGATAAATTGATTACCACAAATAAGTCATAAAGCATTTCTAAAAACTAAACATTATGTATTTATAAAATTATTTACTTACATATTTATCATATTTTAAAGCTGGATATATATCCAAGATGTTTATTCCTTCTTTAAGTTTTTGTCTTCGGCTTAAAAAAGTATCTTCAAGAAGCTGAGCCATGTGTACGGCTTCAAACTTTAATAATTGTGGCTTATCAAGCAGTCGTTTCATTTCCTCTTCATTTTCTATTTCCAAAGAAGTGGAAGGTTGCGGTTCGTTGGCATTGACCACTGTAACCACAGTTGATGTCTTACAGATAGGTGTCTTCTTAGATTTCTCATAGTGACGGGCATTTCTGATGGCCTTGCTGATTTGAGTTTTTACTGATTGCTGTACATAAATTAATAATTATTATGCAGCAATTTGATTTTTTAATGACTACAGTTAGTTATATACTTACATATGGAATATCACAATCTTTATCCATCAGCTCTGGATATGCTCTAACAATGGCACTGCAGTAATTGGAATAGTCACTTTTTGTTGGAAATGGTACAATTGAACTCAGATGAAAAGCACAATCTCTAATGAAATGCTGCTGTACATCCAGGATATGACCACTTTGTATTGCAGACTGCACAGATGGTGATAATTGTGGTGATGGTGGTGGATAAGGTAGACCTTTTCTTGCCACAGTGGGTACTTCTAATTGGGTTTCCTGTTTATTTTAAAAATTGAAAAGTTATGTCTAAATTGATTAAAACTAGCATTAAACATGTTGCTTTATACTGTATTTACCTTGTTTGGTGTTACAGTAGGCTCATTGGAAGTACATGCCAAAACTAGGTCCTTTACTAATGGTACACTTTCAAAGTCAGTATTTGCATGTTGCAATTTTATTGGTGAATCCTTATTTACCTGAAAAAATTCAGTATTGATGTAAATTCATCTACATATATCTTAAAGTATAGGTACCATTTTTATTTTCAGTATACATTGAAAAGAATAATAAGTGAAAATCTAATCATAATTAAAAAGTCTAATAATGGAAAATTATTGTTGAACAGTTAGTAATAATTAAAATTAATATGCACAATACATGCAACATAAAGTAGTTGGTTAACTGAATTCTATTATGCACTTATCCAATACATTATTAGACCTTATATTTATTTGATATGGAAAATTAAATTACAAATAACATCATATATGGTACTATTTTTCTATAAAATAATTTATAACATGTTTAACACAAAATTAATTAATTTTAAAAGGTGTTTAAAAATTGACAAATATACTGTATAGCTGACAATTTGTACAACCTATTGAGTGTTTCAGTGTTATGAACAAGAATTTTTAAATAGATACCATAAACTATGTTAAGAGAAAATTAACATCATTGACACATTGTAATTGATGAGAATTATTGCACTTTAATTAGTAAATTGTAGTTACCTAATATTTTAATTTACCTTTCCATCCAAAACATGTCAACATTTCTTTTGTAAAAGTTAGTGTAATTCTACTTACTGAAATCTGCATATCCAATTTGTATGTTAGTGTCACGGAGATTTTGCTTCCATTCAAAATCTTGGTTGATTCATCAATATCCACATAATCTTGAAATCTCTGGTTAAATATTGCAAATGAAGGTTCACCACGTTGAGATTCCTTTG